>WWPM01024546.1:0-31891 GCA_023279145.1 Glomeris maerens | reverse complement strand
TCGTAGAAAAATGGCATTTTAAACGCTCAATTTAATATATTTAATAATGTGGAATCCGAATGAAATTTACATTTCACCCACAACAAAAATGTACTTTTAATTTTATAATCTTTTTCATGAAATGAAATACTGCTCACCCATTACAATATTTTTTTTTAAAAAGGTTTCAATAAATATTTACTAAACTCAATTTTTGGATGTCTTTAACCTGGAAATCATAAAAATAACAAGTATTGCCTCAAAGAAAGTACCACAGGCAATTCAAAAATTTATTTTTCAAGTTAAATAAAACGTCAAATTATAATTGAAAAGAAATTGAAACAATTTAAAATATTATTAAGTATTTTTCAAGCTGTTGGGTCATGATAATTATTGAGCAAGTAAAAACCTACCGGATTAATAATGTAGTTAAGGGCTGCCAGAGGTGAATGAATCACAAATTATTGAGAATTCTTTGGTATTTTCGGAGAAATGAGCACGTTGTGCAATTGAACACGTGCATGTATCAATTAATGTCGGGGCCAACAAACAGTATAAAAAGTGAGACTCAAGCCTCCAAATTTCAGTTGGAAACGCCAGGTTCCCAAGTACAGACCTCAGAATGGCATCTCAATCGGCGATCTTCTTTGCAGTAGCAATCGCAGTCATCTTTGTGACTTTTAATGGCAAGTATAAAATACACTCATTGTTCACCTGATATGTTCGCTTTTAACAAGTTTGAATTTTCTAATTTAGGTGTTGCTGGAGATCACCATGCCCCACCAGCACCGTATTACAAGCCGACTGAACCAGATTATAAACCACCTCCATGCACAGATGGCTCTTGCGATGTAAGTTTCAACCTTTGGGTTTAAATCCAGCGAACTAAAATAAGTGCCCTTTTATATTATAAGTATCACAAATGCAAATATGGGTACGTTTGCTACTTGGACGTTGACGAATGCAAGTATCCCCCATGCTGCAAAGTTCCGAAGTGCAAGTATGTGATTGGAAAAGAACATTCCTATCCAATACCCGTATGGCATCATTAATATGAACTTTCTTTGCCTTAATTGCAGACCTCTTCCACCTCCACCAACGAAGCCTTACTACCCTCCACCACCACCACCACCAGCTTACTACTAGGACTGCAACATTAATCGTATTTTTAATAATTGTTTTATAAACTGAGATGTGTAAATATACTATATATGTATAGATTGAATAAACTAAATTTTAAAACTGGCAAATGTTTCCGCAGCCTGTACATTCATCTCTAGTATGTAATGCGTGGTAATTACAGACCACTTGCTTACTGATTTCGAAGACTCCTCTTCAATTGTAATGGATCGTGCGGTAGCAAATTGTAACGATAACACGTGAACATCTGCTGGCTGAACACTGCACTATTAATTCCAATACTGAAAACATTGGCAGTTCTGCTGACACAGTCATGGAGTAATCTGCAGGTTAATTACTAGTGCAAAAATTTCCCAACTGGGACTATGAACACGATGTGTTGCAAACCGCAACTGTACTGCCAATATGTAAACTTGGGAATTAATTCTACACATTCCACCAAATTTCGGAAATGATACGATGATTGAATAGACCTACGAATTATCGGCAACAATAAAGTTGCATTAAATACGATATCCGTTGTCATAGGCG
Source organism: Glomeris maerens (assembly GCA_023279145.1). Taxonomy (NCBI): domain Eukaryota; kingdom Metazoa; phylum Arthropoda; class Diplopoda; order Glomerida; family Glomeridae; genus Glomeris; species Glomeris maerens. The sequence continues at coordinate 30,241 of WWPM01024546.1, read as the reverse complement.
GACTTATTAACTAAGTCGCCCCACTTCGCATAATATTGAATCATTCAATTAGTAGATCACCACAATAAACTATAAACAATTTGAATACTGTTCATAATTTTTAACCAATTTTTCCGGATGCGTCAAGAATTTTATTTGCATGTTTTTTGCAAAATTAAGTATCTCCAGAAATATAACTTGCAAACCTCGAAACAAAGAATTATTTATGAAATATTAATACTGATAAAAGGAAAACATGATGATGCAATCCATGAAATTTTTAAACCTATCAACGGAACTTGTAACAGGATTTCTTGCAAAATTTTAGAATATGTATTTACTGTTGCTAAAATTAGCAAAATCACTTTAGCACAATCAACTCATTTGCAAACAATCTATGACACAGAAGTACTGGAGATTTGAATTACATTAGGATAATAATGATATTTTTCCAATTATTTTCAATAAATTCAAATCTAAACGAACACAAGAAATCCTGAATTAAATATTTGCTGCAAATCACCAAGTATTATTTCAATAAATGATGGTATAAAAAAGTTTAAATGTTTTTAAACAGGATTACAAACAAAGGTTTCTAGGCAAACGATAATGCCTTTCACCATAACAATTGAGAATTTGTTATTTTCCAAATAAAGAAATAAGTGTAACACTTTTGCCACAAAATATTCTATGTAATTTTCTTTTTTCAATTAAAATCATGACATGCATTAATTGCTTCATTTAATTAAGTCGCAGCAGTTTTATCACCACATTTCTTCAAAATCCAGTTTCATACATTTATTTGTTACATACAGGTACATGCTTTTCCACTCTGAATTAGGAGACCTGAATTTCCTACTTGGACTTTCTACACCCCACTTGAGTTAATTGGAGAAAACACTCAGCTCAATTTATTATTTTAATATTCTCGTAAAGTATAACAACTCACAAAACAATTGCATAAACTCGGCGGCACGCTATTAAAAACAATATGTCATTTATGTTTTCATGTTATATTCCCACACATGATATATTTTCAACATAAACAATCTTGAACTGTACATACTTCTTTTGCTTGTACCAAGAGTGGATGAAGATGTTTATTCACTTTTGATACAACCAATACAACATGGTAATAACTAGAGTGCGGATTTTACGTGCAAGCACTTATTTTTTTGCTGAACGTCTTATGATCAGGAATCTTACAGAAAAGCGTTTTAATTTCATTTGGAATTATTTGGACATCATTTTTGTGTACGTTTTTGTATGTTTTTTTGGCTAATTTTGGCATGTAAAGTTGCGCACGAAATGCACGTAAAATCCGCACTCTAGTAATAACTTGCTGAAAAATTCAATTTTTACAAAATAAGTTGTTCAAAGAAAGTTGCAAAAACTATAGTACGTATCTGTTCTCCTAAGAGCAGATTTCACAAGGTGTGCAATTATATTAATATGGAAACAAAAGAAAATAGGTAATTTGTCCCACACTCAAAACTGTACCTTTAATTTTATTTCTTTTTCAAAAGTATTGAAAAACTGCTTACCCATTACAAAAAATAGCGCTAATTAATTTGCAGTTACCCGAAATTTATCTGGCGAGAGGACTGGATCTTCATGTTCTCTTGCCTCCAATTATTGTGGGTTTTCAGGGCACAGAATATAGCCTCAATGAAAGTATAAACCGCGTCATTGCAAAAATCGATCTATTCAAATGAAAAATTATTATAAACATCTATTATTATCAAGATGTTGGGCAAGAATATTATAAAGCAACGGAAAAAAACCAACCGGATTGATTGAGAAGCGGTTGAAACAATTTTTATGGAAAATTCTTAGATGTCTTCCGAGAAATTGACGCGTTGCGCAAATGAACACGTGATGAACCAAGGTTGAGACCGGCCTATATAAAGTGAGACTCAAACCTCCAAATTTCAATTGCAAACGTCAGGTTCCCAAAGTACAGATCTAAGAATGGCATCTCAATCGGCGATCTTCTTTGCAGTAGCAATCGCAGTTATCTTTGTCGCTTTTGGTAAGTATAAAATACACTTGTTGTTCTCCTTCTGTTCGATTTAAACAAGTTTGAATTTTCTAATTCAGGTGTTGCTGGAGATGAACATGCCCCACCAGCACCGTATTACAAGCCGACTGAACCAGATTATAAACCACCTCCATGCACAGATGGCTCTTGCGATGTAAGTTTCAACCTTTGGGTTTAAATCCAGCAAACTAAAATAAATGCCCTTTTATTAAAAGTATCACAAATGCGAATATGGGCACGTTTGCTACTTGGACGTTGACGAATGCAAGTATCCCCCATGCTGCAAAGTTCCCAAGTGCAAGTATGTGATTCGAAAAGGATATTCCTACCAATACCAGTTTGGCATCCTTAATTTGGACGTTCTTTATCTTAATTTTCAGACCTCTTCCACCTCCACCAACGAAGCCTTATTATCCTCCACCACCACCACCGGCTTACTACTAGGACTGCAACATGAATCGTATTTTTAATAATTGTTTTATAAACGTGGATGTGTAAATATATACAGTGTGAATAAACTAAATTTTAAAAGTACCAATGTTTCTGCAGTCGGCACATAATCTGAGCCTATACAAGTACCGAGTGCGTAATGCGGGGTTATAGGTGCATTGAAAATTGCTTACTATGTAAATGCATGCGTAGCTTCTTGGCATGATTTCCAACACAAACTTCAATTGCAATTGGTTGACCGGAATGAATTCAGCGGTAGACGAACGGTGATATTTACAAGTTCAAAATCTGCTGTAACTCTACAAATAAAGACAGACGACGTGTGAAGTATCCACAGAAATAATATATTTGCAATGGAGTATAAAGCGAATAATTACAATTATTTATGAAACGTCATTGGAAAAAGTAAAATGCGGTAATGCAATCGACCAAATTGCTAAACGTATCAATGAAATTTGACAGGATTTCCGGCTATATTTTAGAACACTGTCTGCAATTAGCAAATTCGGATCAAACAACTCAATTGTGAACTATTTGTCGTATAGTATAACTTAGAATTTAAACAATTACACTGGGATAACAATGAAATTTTTCCAATTGTCATCAAATTAAAGTGGAAACGAGAAGATCCTTGAAATAAACATTTTGTTGTAACTCACCAGATATAATTGCAATAATTAATTGGTGGCCAAATATAATTTCAAACTTTAAATGTTTGTAAACATAATTATAAACTAGGTTTTCTTCAACTTAAATATTTGAAAATTTATTTGTTGTGCAACAAACAAATAAATCTAAACATTTGTGCTTCAAAATTTTCTGTAATTTCTTATTTATTATTAAAAGCATGACATACATCGCATCATTTAATTAAATCGCCAATTTCGTTTGCAGCAATTTTATCGCCACATTTTCTTCAAAATCCAGTTTCATAAGACAATATATCTTTTCTCTTAAATCAAGACAATACACTTGTTGCATGCTTTGCTACTCTCAATGTGGACATCTAAAATTCATATTTAAACTTCCTTTATCGTAATTGAATTAACTTGAGAAACTCCTCATTTCAATTTATTGCAATATTCCTGTTTAGTGTAACAGTTCACAAAACAATTGCATAAACTCAGCACCTAATTATTAAAAACGATGGCAATTGTGTTTTTCGTGTTATACTGTATACTGTATACAAAAAAAACAACTTTTGCATTAAAACATATACAAAATATTAATATGCAGTAACAGTAAGTCAGGGATGATCGATCCTGTGGCGCAGAACTATTTGACCTTTGCAACTTTGTGAATACAACAACTGGAACAATAGTCCAAATTAGTACATTGAAGAAGACATTCAAATTTGCACATAGCAACTTTCAAGGAAATGGAACCGAGGAGAATTGGCGACAAATTTATTAGTTTTTAAAATTTCACATGACACTTTTTTTTGCTGGGAAGATGACCGATGGAAATTATTGATCTACATGCATGAGCAAATACATTTGTTGCCGCTTCTGCTTAAAAGTTGCAGAGGTCAAATAGTTTGGCAAAACAGGATAGAACATCCCCAACTTACTGTTAGTGCAAATTCGTATTTTTTTATGTTATAATGAAAGTATTTTCGTGAGAAGTAACTGCAGACTTCATATTCACCTTGTGTTCCCATTGTCTTTACTCCTTAAAATCTTCTACTTTTTAAATCGTGTACAAGGCCATCGTTCACAAACAGGTTTTTATTGTTCTAATGTAACGCACTGATTTTTGCTTTCAAATTCAAATTTTACCAAATAAGTTGGAGAAAGTAACAAAAACTACGATCTGTTCTCCCAAGAGCAGATTTCCCAAGTTTAAAGTATATTTTATTTATTTAAAATATTGCGCTAATAACCATCAAATGTAATGGCACGAAAATTACATTGCAATTTTCTAATTATATTAATATGGAAATTATTAATAGTGAATGAAATATGTACTTTAGCCCACAATCAAAATTGTATCTTTAATTTTAGTGCTCTTATAATGTTTTTAATATATTGAAACACTGCTCACACATTACAAAAAAGAACATAAATTAATTTTTACTCACCTCAAATTTACCTCGAGAAAGGACTGGATCACTTGGCTCCAGTAATTATTGTGGATTTTCAAGTCACTGTATGTAGCAGCGGTGTCATACAAAAATCTATTCAAACGAGAAGGTTAATATCGAAAAGATATGGAAGCAATTAGAAATATCTAATATCAAATAAGATGTTGGGCAACAATATTATTGAGCAAGGAAAAAACCTACTGGATTGATTGCAGCTTTAGGGGCTTTCAGATGTGAGTGAATCATATTTTACATAAAATTCTTAGATGTCTTCCGAGAACTGTACAAGTTGCGCAAATGAACACGTGTATGAACCAAGGTTGAGACCAGCCTATATAAAGTGAGACTCAAACCTCCAAATTTCAGTTGCAAACGCCAGGAAATTCCCAAAGTACAGATCTCAGAATGGCATCTCAATCGGCGATCTTCTTTGCGGTAGCAATCGCAGTTATCTTTGTCGCTTTTGGTAAGTATAAAATACACTTATTGTTCTCCTTCTGTTCGATTTAAACAAGTTCGAATTTTCTAATTTAGGTGTTACTGGAGATCACCATGCCCCACCAGCACCGTATTACAAGCCGACTGAACCACATTATAAACCACCTCCATGCACAGATGGCTCTTGCGATGTAAGTTTCAATCTTTGGGTTTAAATCCAGCAAACTAAAATAAGTACCCTTTTATATTAAAAGTATCACAAATGCGAATATGGGTACGTTTGCTACTTGGACGTTGACGATTGCAAGTATCCCCCATGCTGCAAAGTTCCCAAGTGCAAGTATGTGATTTGAAAAGAATATTCCTACCAAAAGCAGTATGGCAACATTAATATGAACTTGCTTTGCCTTAATCGCAGACCTCTTCCACCTCCGCCAACAAAGCCTTATTATCCTCCTCCACCACCACCACCGGCTTACTACTAGGAGCGCAACTATCATATTGTGATAATTGTTTTATAAACGCAAATGTATATACTCTGAATAATTAAACTGCATTTTAAAACTGACAAATGTTTCTGCAGCCTGTACATAATCCGAGTTAAGCGGTGTTGAAATTGCTAATTTCAACGCTAGACGTTCCGGTTTTGATAACCTCGCGGTATAATTCACAATATTCTGTGGCCCGAAAGGACTTGCTAATTAATTTGTAATGTACGTACACCGCATGATTTTGCTGTTTCAGAATTTGCGCAAACGGCGAATTGGACTGAATGCATATTAAGAATCTAATTAAAAATACAATATAAGGTGGTGTACATTTCGGTTTGCTCTTTTTAACAAGTCTCAGAAAATGTTACTCGACGGAATAAGATTCTGAATCATTGGTTATGAAGTTCCTACTCTTAAGCGGACCTACTAGCTAAATTACCCCCAGGAGGTTAAATGCATAGTTCAGTTAGCAGGCCAAACCAATACAGCCCGATAGCTGTTAATAATTTTTCTCGTGTTTCCGGATATTGTTCTTGATTGAATCTTCGTTGAAAGTTCGGCATATTTCGAATTTCTGTCGGTCAAACAATGAAAAAATGGCAATCTTCACCTAAGCCTGCCTGTACAACTCCATGTTTGGTGAAGCGTATAATTTCATTTGCTGAGGCTTGTACCCATCATTGCTCTCCACATTCTGGACTTAACAAACCTGCATGTCGTCATCGTTTGGTAATTTGATTTTAGGTCAAATAAAACATTCGCTGCGGGTGGTGGTGGTGACTGTAGTGACGTCACAGCGCGCTTTATTTCACAGGCCTATTCTTGCATCCTTCAATGTCCATTCGAGCGAGAAACGCCTGTATTCACTTGCATCTGCTCTCAATTTTTGCCTCTAATGAAGAAAATCCTACACATTTTCTCTAAATGATCGATGAAAAACTGCAGTACATGTGTAACTCGTTTGTACCATAAAATGAGGGGAATGGGGCTTCAAAATCTGCAGCAAATTTTTGCAAGGGTGCAGAACGAGAACAGTGAAAAATTTTACAGTATATATTTCTCTCACTTTTATTGTACATATACGAGGGTAATCCATAAAGAAAAGCCTAGTATTTTTTTAGGAATACAAAGAAGTATTTATTTTCAAAAATGCTAACATCATTTTAAAGCTAGAACAGTCAGCTATTTCTCAACATATTTGCAATTTTGGTAGATGCATTTTTGTAGGTGCTGTGACAGTTTTTGTACGATCATGTCATGCCAATTTTCCGCTGCTGCCGCTATGTGGCGCAATGTCGTATATGCGATGAAGCTCATCTTTCACCTCGTCGTCGTTGAAATCTGTATACTGGACAAGTGTTGTTTCAACTTAGGAAACAGGTGGTAGTCAGTCAAGTGCTGCCATGACTGAGCATGGCACAGACATTGCACCAAACATGGTGGGGACAGCGTCAAATCGGTATGACATGGTCGTACAAAAACTGTCACAGCGCCTACAAAAATGATGGATGTTCTAGCTTTAAAATGATGTAAACATTTTTGAAAATAAACGTTTTTTGTCTTTCTAATAAAAAATACAAGATCTTACTTTATGGATTAACCTCGTGCAATAATAAAGTTTGATATTCCTCAACAAACAAAATGTGGTAGTGAATCTAAAAATAAAACGCCTTTCTGAAAAAGAAGGAAATTTAAACCAGATCAACGCTCGGCTGATCGAAGCGTGCAACGGCGAAAGGGGAGGGAATAGATCGGAAAAATTCAAACTGAACGTCGAGTCACGATTGGCTGTGACGTCACGGCAGCGCATTAGTGGAATCTCCGGTTCGCTGTACCGTCGCTGAAGTGTGTACGAAATTGGATTAAGGCAAGCATTAGCTGGGAGAGACCTTACGCTGATTGGAAATGGTTTTTTTTTGCGTTACTCCCTCGATGTCGGATGTCGATCAGTTTGGCCCGAAGCAAGAACCGACGTTGCTGGAGTCAGTGGAAGTCGGCAGCCATCAATATGGCCGCCGGCACGAAAAAGTATACTCCCACAACGTCGCTTGCTACTGCACATGCGCACACTTCTCGCTTGCCTTTTCCGCCAATCTTAGACCTGAAATTGGGTGGAGATTGACGGATAATGAGGCCCCCTGAGCACCAATCGACTATTGCCCGCATGTATATTACATACACAAGGGTGGAAAACGATGAAAAGTCGCCCAAGTTCGGGCACGTGACCCTTTCAATAAAGAGCTGCATATTATAGCTAACAAACTTATCAACTGGATATACAGGGTGTTGCAGAACTGGGCGGACAAACTTACAGGGTATAATCCCTGCGTGAAAACAAGACATAAAGTTCCTATAAACCCATGTCCGCAAATTAAGCGCTTAGGTTTTTAAGAAGCAATAACTCCAAAGCCCTTTGAAGATTTCACTGAAACTTGTCATGTTAGTTGCTAACTGGGTCTTAAACAAACCCTGTTAATGTCATTTAAGTCTGTACAACTTGTGCAGTTTATTGCTTTAGACAGGTTCTTCTGTATTTCAAAGTCCCCTGCTCTCCATCTTTATACAAGTTGTCTGGAAAGTTAGGTCACATTGTTAATAACTTTGAAAAGGAAGCAGATTCCCTCACCTATCACATAAACTGACAGAGTTAGAACCCGTTTGACCTTGATGGAATGAACAACAAACTTGGAACGTCAGCAAATTGCATATTTACATATGGAGTATGTTTAATTAAAACAAAACACGAGTAAATTACACTAGAAACATGAATTAATGGTACATCCAAAAAATGAAGACGTAATGAAATGGGTGTGGAGATTTTGATGAATGAATGCGATGAGAGAAAATTATGCCAGCATTCTGATTGGTCTGTATAGTCCATGTGACGGCAACAATAAAATTGGCTTAAATTAAGATGCAAACCGGTCACCAGTCAATCAGAATGCAATTTTTTCTCCTCCCAGTCTAACAAAATTGCAGAACATATACCCTATTCCAATTTAACCTTGCATAAAACCCTCATTGGCAGATGTACAATTGCAAACAACGCAGTCAAAATTGCCTAACTGTCCAATTTTTTCCAGAGATGGCTGCCTTGCTGTAAAATATGTCTTTTGTTAGGTCATTAGGTTGAATTGAAATAGGCTATACAGATGGGGAATCTTATTAAAGAGTCGATAAGAAAGCGTTGTTACGCCGTTAGAGGCCGCTGACGTCACATACATTGTAACAAGACGTTATATAGCACCATAATGATCATTGCTAATTTCAAAATCACGTTACCCTATTAAATCGCAGGAACTTTTTTTGTCTTTTGAACCCTCGAGCGGGAGCGCCAATATATAATTATTTCCTCTTTTCCCTCTCTGCTAAAAAAGTAAAAAGGAAATAGAACAATAATAACTTACAAGCTACAAAAAAACTTCTTATTGCTTTAACAAAGTTTTAGTGCAAATATAATTGGTGATAATATGTATTTGCCACCAAATGAAGAAACTAGAAAAATTAATCTGACTTTTTGCAGCAACCATAAATTCTTTGTATATAGGAAATGGAACTTTGATTGTTTGATCGTATTAATAAACTAAATCAAATGAAAAAGTGACAAGGAAAAACATGTTCACATGGTAAGGCGCGAGTGGGGAATTTGATGTGCCAAGAGTATTGTGCAGGTGTAAATGCATACAGATCTTTGGCAACTTACTGAAGCCTTGCATCGACACAATTGTTTAGCCAAGTGGACCGTCAACAGTATCACACCATTGAAAACCTTATTTCCAACTTTAGAACCAAAAATATTACCCGCTCAAGGGTTAATAAGGTAGAGATGTGACATTTAGGCAGTATGTCTCGCGTACTCAATGCACCTCATTGTGTGCAGAGTACAGGAGGAGTAAGAACTGAAATATGGTGCATTAGTGTAGAATCCAGAAAAGTTGAGGGGGAAATGGCGACGAGTATTTTTCGCAATTCGAGAGGAAAATATGATCAGTCCTTGCGTGGTTACCACGCACCACATCCATAACAAATGTATCAGTCCTCCAACATTTACTACCTGCCGCAGCAATCCATCAGTACCTATCAATAAGAACAATTAAATACAAGTAAATTACGATAATGGCAGCATAAGGATCAAATTCGCTTGCTATGCATTATGAATAGTTAATTATGTATATTATTCAACCCATAATCGAATTCTATACAACTTCTGATTTTAAACGCGAGCGTATTTATGAAACTATACATTGACTTAATTGGAAATTAAATGTCAACATTTCATCTATACATGCATTTAGCATTAAGATCTATAAAGTTGCATGCGAAAATGTCTAAATTAAAAAAACAACGCCACATTTGAATAAAATGTCTAAATTACAGTAACCATAAATAGTGCGCAACCATTTCAGTTTCAAACAGGAAAGATGTGTTAAAGTTATACTACAAAGAGGATTTTGATTGAGTGGTTGTAGTAAATTCAAGAGGAAATAAAAAAATTACCATACAAGTAACATAACATACCAATTTAAGTCTTGATATACATAGGTATATTAAGAAAACTCGACCAAAACAATAAAAGATTTCAAGATATTTAAATATATTCAATGTCTCTTAATCTGTTGTAAATAACTACTGCATTCTGATTGGTTGAGGTAATAGGACTACATTTATGAGAGGAGAGACAAAATGGGTGGGAGCACATATAGTTGAGCCAATCACAGGGCTAAAGACGGTTCCAGCTCTGTAGTGGAAAAGGGTTTACAGGCAACATTTTTTGTGTGTATTGGACGTAATATTTACAGTATCAAATAATCAAATAAATAGGCCTATTTGATAGGTGTAATGTAATGAACGTATGTGTGACTTACGTTTGATATTGCAGCATTTGTGCTGAAAGGTTTGGATGATGCGACGTGTTCATTCTAAGAGCCGACAAGCTTTTATTGTACCATTCATCTTCAGGTGATACTCCGACACCGACACCGACGCCATCTTGCCTCATGGCGGCCATGTTGGATGGTGCATGCGGCATGGAGAATGGTTGCGCAACAGGGGCGTATGTCGATGTAGCCATCTACATTTTGTAACACATGAAACTTCTCAATCACTCACATCTTTGATATACAGCATATATGTAACTCTGCTCAAGTCCGAGTCAGCAATTAAGTTCAAGTTTTCTGAACAATAAGTCGTGGTCCATTATTCCAAATTAAAACGACTAAACTCAAGAGTTTTAGTCCCTTGGTGTGCAACCACTAGACTTAAGCGGCGTTTACTACACTGTACTGAAACATACTTGGGGGTAGCGGTTCATGGTGTTTGGGTATTGGTAACTGCGAGATGCAGTTGGATATATATTTCTCATCATGGCACCTCCACAAGTTGGAATCACTGAAGGAGCTAAAGCCTTTTGCAATTGCTTCTCTTGTTTCCGATATTTGGCTCTTCTGTTCTGGAACCAGACCTAGAATTACAAATAAAACGCCATATAAACTAAAAAGTCTCTCAGTTGAACACCTATCCATAGTGACCTAACCTAATAGAACACTTGCATCATATACTTACACAAATTCGTGGTTGAATAACTTGAATTTTGAACACCGTATTTGAAATACGTAAATGGTCAAAAATATTAATCAACATCTGTCATGTGTGTACTGTACAAGTGCGATATGTGATATTAGTTGGAGCCATGATTTAATGCAAGATATTCTTCAGGAGTTTCGAGAAAACTTTGGAAAGTATGGAAGCAGAAGATGTGGAATTAAGACGACTTTGGTGAAGAAACGTGTTTATCACACCGTGAAGCCTTTTAGGTAAATGATTAAGGAACTGAAAATATTTTGTGAAAAAGAGAAATCTTTGGTTAATGAAGCACTCGCCATAGAGTACAAATTACCTGCAATATTAGTATCTAATCTAGGAGTCAGTGCATACAAATAACTGAAATCTTACAAAAAATTGTTCTGTGATTTTCTTCAATTGAGTAATATTTATGGTCCCAATTAATGTTGCATTGTTTAATACTATAGAGAACAAGAAGAAAATCTGAACTGCAGTGTATAGAGGAACACTTTAGTTGCTCCTCGTTCCCTGAACGCACAGAACTCGTAAACCGAGGTTCCACTGTATAGTTGGTTCAGAATTAGTCATAACCTTTAATCATTATTAGATTACTCTTAAGAGATTGTCTAAATTAAATTGCATCAGTCAGACGTTAATTTGTCATGTATAAATAACTGCAACCTTTCAGTGCATTTGGTGAACAATTCGATATAAAACTGAAATTTTTTGAACACTGAAACTATAGGGTATAGTCCTGTAATTAACAGTGTTTGTTGGGTGAACACTGAAATATCATAAAATCTACACATTTTCGTTTCCCAAGACGGAATTAATAATTATAAAACATTATAATAAGACCAATCAACAGTGAGGGCAATTAAAGAAATAGCAACACCTGGTTGTATGATGCAATATTTTCCTTTCATTGCCCTAACTGTGCTGTACGTATAAAGGTCTCATAAAAGTTGATTTGACTGTGGTGGTTCAGTAGAGTGCTACATTCTTTCCACGCATTACACTACATGTTCATATTTTAGAAATATACGCCCATGAAATAATGACGAAAATGAAAAAAAACTGTGTGAATTCAGTATAGAAATACATCAGCATCGAAAACATGTCATTATGGAGAGAAAATGAATGCATTGTTGTTCCAAGAAAATTCAGTGAATGCGCACATGCAAGTCAACAAATGCTGACTGGAATTTTCAAGAAAAACTGAATAATTCAGCAATATGCCGAATTAATTATCCGAGTGTTTCCTTATCGTGATTGAAATGCAATTGAGTACAAAATGCGAGTACAAAATGAGATTCTCTTAAACTTATTTTGCAACTAAGCTCTTGGCAAACAGTTCTTATATTATTTACCTATATATGTCATATGCCATTTTTGATGCAATATAGTGTCTCAGGTAAGGGTAATCTGCGAAGTAGCCGGGTTTTAGAGTTTAAAAGGTTGGAAGAATAGAAGGAGAGTGTGGAGGAGAGTGGGGCAAACCCTATTGATCCGTCTTCATCTTTGAGAAATCCAATCACGACCATCTTCGCCTCGCCTTGCAGTGTAAACCGAGCAAATCAGCTTGTCGTTCATTCAGCAAATCAAATGAAACATGTGCCGTTCGCTCCACATTACCAATTGACTTCATTTTTTTCTCACCCACCGGTGTGATGAAAGGGGTAAATTTGGACATAGTATAGTATATACAAGGGGGCCAGGGCATATGGATGGGATGGATGTCTTCGATTCAATCTGTTGCTGGCTATAGTACATGTTGCCCTGTTGTTGGTGCAAATCTGCGGTGCCATTACCCCAAACGAACACTAAATAAATCCAATGAGTGTCACGGTTTAGTCCTACCACCATCTTGGCCATCCGGGACGATCATTGGACTAGAAAGGATGACATCCTTTTTTCTCAAGAAATTCTCATCCCAACCTATTGTCTTTAAACAAGTTGCCACCCAACGCTAGGGGTTGTGCATTCGTTATGTTGGCAAAAATATGGCAGGTATATGTTCTGTGTATTTTCATTTCCATTTTTAAAGCACTTTCTGCGTAAAATGCTGTTATTAATGTGAAGATTTCAAAGTCTGAGAAATAGATTTTTTCATTTAAAATACAACCAGAAAAAAAGAGCCTTTTTTGACATAAATTAGCTTTGGGAAAACATTAGATATTTCTGGATTGGGGATAAAGTTTCATAAATTTCACATAAAGAATGTTTTTATCAATACCAACTCACAAATTTCATGCAAAACATAATTGATAACCAAAATACATGTCATGTCAGTTTTCAACTTGCAAACATGCAGATTTGATATTTACAAAAAAAAAGCAAAAGCCGATTTTAAAAGAAATTAACTTCACAGCTAGCCTATACAGCATGCAATTAATACACCTGTATATATGTAGTTAATTAAGAAAATACCGCTGCATGCACTCAATAAATAACCAACATATTGGTGGACTTGATGAAAATCACTGTAACCAACAAACACATGCATTGACTGAATGCATGCGCATTTGCCAATGAAAACGGTCACAATGAAAGGGCTCGAATAGCAAATTACAGCAGAATTGACATGGTAAAAGCGTCATTTGCATGTCAGCAAAGGGGAAGAAACTAACAAAAGGTGTCGTATGAGGTGCCATCTGGCGAGCAAAAAGGAAGGAACCTCGAAGGAAGTGCAGTGTACCAACACCTGCCTCAGACTCAGACTCGACCAAGTAGGCCTATAGAGTAGGGTGCAATTGAATTAGGGTGTCCACCGAGAAGAGAAGGGCGGCCATCATCACGTGACCCACGAGTACGCATGCGCATTGCTGATGGTCAATTATCACCTCATCGGAGCGTTGAAGCCCATCTGTGGTCCTTGCGGCGTTTCCAACCCATGCAACCCACAGGACCCAATGGACCCCTAGGTCCTCTCCCTCCTCCTCCTCCTCCTCCTCCCCCCTTTTTACTTTAGGTGACGCCCACGCAATCCACTTGACAACGACTTCAATGAACTACTAGCAATAAAGCACGTTTGGCACCAGTGACACAAGTGCACAGTGGCCAGTTATTATTTTCCAAGCGACATCTGGCTTTTTTATTTCTTCACTCGCAGAATTATTTGTACAGGCATATATGTAGTTAAGTGTTGTCTCAATCGATTTGTATGTCTATCTATGCGCTTCATATGTTCCAAATAATGGAACGAGCTGTTAGTGACGTCACAGCTTATTTTTGCAAAAATTGAAATAAGACATAAATGGGAATACACTGAACTCGTGTACTGGGGGCATGTTAAAATTGTTGGACACTTCACACCCTACCCTGAATAAGTTTCTTAAATGTGCGTACGTACTTTATTTGTGATATTAAGATGCAACATTACCTAGCAACCATCCCTAGAAAAACAATCCTTTCACTTCCATTTTCCCCTTTGTTACATATCTATATCAAATTGGATTTTATTTTTGTAACTCGAAATCCGTTAATGTGCCTATTGCCGAGTTTAAATTATGTAATGTGCACATTAACGACTTGTGTTTCGCTAAAGTGCAAAAATTTGTTTCTCACTAAATTTGCTTCCCCTGCCCCCTTCCCCCACTTTTAGTTTGGTTTCGTCAGCAATAATCGTCGCCAGTTGTTTTTATTCTTTGTTCTGGTTATGGTTTTTTAATCGATTGATTTATTCTATCAACTCATTTGTTGATTGCTTGATTGTGTCAACTTGATTCTGTATAGATATCGAAAAATAAATGAATAGCATTATGCTAATTTCAGTGTATTGAGCGTACAGAAATTAAACAATTTTTACATTTTTAAATATTTCTTTGATACATGTATGTAAGTATATTTTAAACACAATTGCACCCTTAATGGCGCAAAAAATACAACAATCTTAAGGTGCATATCAGTCCTATACAATATTTCGACACCTTCGTATACGCGGATAATTAATTCTATTGACTTACTTGCACCAAGAGTGCAAAAAAAATGTATTATTTTTTCTTAGTCATTATGATTAGCCCATATATTGTCTAATTTCAAAGAAAAATCCGCTGAATCTTGTCAAGTACATGTAAATAGGAAATAAAAATTCCAATGGAAAAATAAATACTTCCTCAAAATTTAATTAGAAATTATATATATGCAAGCAGAAAGTGCATGTATATAAAGGCTATATGTAGAGTATATAAGGAAATTTCAAGTTTCTTCTTACTCGGAGCCCAACAGGAAGAGAGAAAGAAGGAAACCCAGGAGATTTGCACTCCTGCAGATATCGATCATCCCCACAGGAGGAGGGTCCTAGCTTTGCCAAGGAGGCCCCAATAGCGCTACTATATACCTCTTTCCATGCATTTCAGATCAAACATTAGCTAACCACTAGGGAGATGAACACTAATAAAAATCGATAGTGTTACGTCACAACCAATCGTCTCCCTCCTTTTCGCCATCACACAACTGCACTTCATTATACTTACATATGCAGGGTGTCCCATGGGAAATGCATGGTTTTCAGAGGAGTAAATATGTCGGTCAATTTTTAGCATATCCAATAATATCATTAACATTTTTCTGCAGGTAGTTACATGCTATTTAAGTGCCCGAAAATGACCTTTGTTCTGTGCCCCTATATATAGTTGCTGATGAGTACCACTCATTTCAATACCGTGCTATTTATTCATTACATTGTTTAAAATCAATAGCTGCATGTCTATACAAATTGGACCTGTATACACTGTATCTATATTGTTTCAATTTTTTAAACCGTTCCATTTAACCCTAAAATTGATTATAATTTAATTCCAAAATATCTAAACCTATTTGAAGAAATGGGTTTTGGGATATTAATTAAATTAAAACAAGCAAATTCAATTTATTATCGAAATATAAATCTCATACTATATATAGCTAATCTTTACTTTTTATTATTATTATTATTGCTGCTTATACAATTATAGACCAACTGTATATACAAATATGAAATATGGTTAATTCATTTCACATTCAGCATTCAAAGGTTCCATAACAATGTTTGCAATTTTGTCTAAATTCAGAGATTGTATTTAAAAATATGAAATGTAGTTTACTGTATACGAGTAATTTGATGAGGGTTACAACATTGCGATTGACATAGTTTTTCTATTTTTGTCCATTCCTGAGATAGAAAACGAGTAACCTTGAAGATAACGTTTAAGGTCAAATCAAATATCACCATCGGATTTCCAGATAGAAGATACATTACTTTCCTCAAAATATCTGCGGTTTTTGTAATAATGGCCTAGCTATAAACTTTTATCTTGAGACACCCTGTATATACGTGTATCAATATTGGGACCAAATCGAATTTGGGATGAAGTGCATCTCGTCTTCTATATAGATCCTTGAATGCATGGGAAAAGGTTTATGGGCCTATAATGGTGTCCACATTTTCATGGAGGTGAAAAAGTGCACGAACATGCTGCTGTGCGCATGCGCCATCGGCAGTTCACCCAATAAAGGACGAACAATGTCAACAAAAACCTTTCCCATATATATATATATATACTGGATATATGGACCAAATTCAATTTTCCTCTATACAGATACATATATGTATATAAATAAGCCTATATAGAGCACACAAAGAACAATACCAACATCCAGAACAATTAGAAAATACATTTCACTAATTACATTATTAAATGATCGGCGTTAATATTAAGTCTATACAATTTAAATCATGGGTGTATAATTATTAATGCAACGATAGATTTAAAGGTGAACTGACACTGATCGATTGAGCTGAAATTTTGCACAAAGATCTCAAATATTCTCAGGTATACAGGTATATTCATACTGAATTTTCGGTAAGTTATTGACAACTAAAAATGTGGCCTTTTGGGACATAGTGTATGAAGTTTGCTTGTTGTTGGACCTGTGCAT
Organism: Glomeris maerens; assembly: GCA_023279145.1. Lineage (NCBI taxonomy): Eukaryota > Metazoa > Arthropoda > Diplopoda > Glomerida > Glomeridae > Glomeris > Glomeris maerens. The sequence continues at coordinate 13,278 of WWPM01024546.1, read as the reverse complement.
GCAGCAATCATTTTAGCAGGCTCAACCTGCTCACAGTTTGCCATCTAATAATAATAATGAAATGAATATTTAGTCTGGTAGGTAGGCCTATCTATACCTATCTCTATAGCATGCAGTGGAAGCCGAAATACAGGAAAATTGGTTTACGAGCAACAGTTTTTATTTTGGGTTACAAGCGATGTATCTATCGGTTTCTTGTGAAATTAAGTAATTTTTAGTGCTATATAATGTTCAAAAGAGAGGAAGGACCTCTTCCATATCTTGTCTCCCTCAAACCAGTCACGACTACATGTTAGGGGTAGAATAATTACCATTACAAAGCAATTTAAATTTATTTTAAATGCGTATTTATGGGCGGGTTGAAGGCAGAGAGTGGATTTCCTTTAGTATTTCATGCGAGAAAAATTGTTTAGGCGCAAGCTTGCATTCCCAGAACGGATTAAACTTGTAAACCGAGGTTCCACTGTATAACATGGTGTCCCATAAATCTGGGAACAGAGAAGATGATTTGTTATTTTTCTTTTTGCTTCTGTTTCAGATTGGCATATGAACGATGGGTTTGATCAAAAAAACAACGTATTCAGGCCATTTTTTTGTATTGTGGAAGAAGCCTGAGAGAAGTGGCTTATGGGACAGCCTAGCTGTATAGGACAGCATATACGTATAGTTTATAAAATGAGAACGAGCAGTTGTGGGGCCCTCTGGCGGCCTTTGAGATCCTATCTCGGCATGCAGTCAGATGACACGCACCAAGATGGGCCAAATTCAATTTGGACAGCATGCGAGACTGGGGGGGATGGGGTTTGTGGGTGGTCCGCATGGCTTAAAGAGTTTGCTGGGTTGGAAACTATCAGCCGAGTTCAGGGCCTCGAGCCACAGTGCAAAAAAAGATTGACAATTACCACGAGCCGTATAATCTGTATACATATGCTATAAACAATATGAACAGCAAATAAAATACATTGGTCTATATTCATACACAATTACTTTGAATTTCTTGAAACATGCTGACCAGCATTGCTTTGATATATGTATTATACAGGGTTTTTCTATGTGTTCAATTTACCCTTTTCCTACCATTTATACTCTTGCAATGACAATATTAATTTGTATTTTAATAATAATTTTCAGGAAATCTACAAAAACAAAAATTTTATTAAAAAATTCTATACGCCTTATTTTATTCAATATTTTTCACTATAAAACCTTTTCAGGAAAAAATATCGAATTTAATATTTAAAAATGCTTTGAAATGTTTAAAAAAATATTTTTGGCGGACACCTAACATTATAGCAACATTACTACATTTGTTGAAATATCATTTTAATATGAAAATAATACTAACTATTCAATGATAGGGTACGTCCAACTCCACATACATTTTTAATTCGACCAGAAACTTTTTTCCCTTGTTGTGTTTTTTCGGCGATTCATATTTCCTAATTTTTCCAGAAAGCGGTCACCCTGCATTATCATTAAATGCAAATTAATGGCTGTGTTCAAGGTGAACCAACACAGTTTTGTAACATACCCTGTAATGCATACCGTAAATGCTCGAATAGTGCCCCGGGGCTGTAATCATTTTGTAACTCTCGCAGCCAGGGCAGTATTCGAATACAGGGCTTTAATCGAGACCAGGCTGTAATTGCTTTCTGGCATTTGGCATGTAAAGAAAGCAATAACCTATGGGGTTAATATAGAAAACAAGTGGACTATTTGAACAAACATTATTTTATTTCAAATGGGGAATCTGAGTCATACAAATTTTCATCAATATCAAGTACCATGTTTGTTAATGATAACGACTTTTGGTTAAATTAGTTCAAGGTTAAATGATGTTCCTCACCTCATTTCGGGCAACCATGATGATGACAGTGTGATTTTCTCTATTTGAAACCCGGGTTATTCACCCCCTCGATTTAAAACCCGGGTTAGGTATTCACACCGTGATTTGAAACCCAGTTTATGCAGCGACCTTGGCTTGAAAACCGGATTTATACCCGGGCTCAAATCGAGACCAGGCTATATTTAGGTTTTTCCAGACCCGCCCAGGGCAGTATTTGAATACAGGGCTGTAATCGATACCGGGCACTGTTCGAGCATTTACGGTATGTAATTCACATGCAGGATTTACAAAACAACCAGTTTCAGGAAATACGTATTTAAGAAAGTTATTTGGAGAATCAAATTGCGCAAGCGCGCTAATTTGCCTTTGCTCCATTACCAAGAAAGTAACCTGGAATCGAATACCTATGTAATAAAATCGGGTCAATAATTGTTCAATTTATATATAGAATATATGTTGCAGATTACCGTTGGGAACGAAAACAGGAACTGGATGGTCAAAATCTCATTAGTTGAGGCGTGTTTTTTAAACGAATACTACATGTTGTATAGTCTTGCCACAACTGCTTGAGAAAAGGGCGTGGCTTAAACGGGTTTGTAAAGTAAAGATTAGTTGCTCCAGGTCGGATGGGCATGATATCTAGTGGCCGATATATGCATATCGATATTTCGAAGGCAAAAGTAAGCGATGAACCAAGATAATGCCATTGGTCTAACATTTTCTCAAGCTGGTTTGGCAAGACTATACTGCATGCAATCAGCAATTTTGAAACGTATTCCAAGGCAGCTTTTGGAACAAGCGCCGTACCATATGTTCCCTAAACTATAATAGATTTCGACAATTCACAAAAACAAACTACTTAACCAGCCTGAAATGCTGGAATTTTAACAGTGTTCCACATTAATTATCAATTTGGTAGTGTGAAATATTCTCCTATCAGTTTGATTTCAAATTAAGAATAATTCGATTAAACTTTTACAAATTGAAATATTTTGGAGATATAGTAATTCCTATAGTTGGTTAATCGAAGAGACAAATACTAAAAAAAAGCATAAGTCAATATTAACAAAATGTATTCAGCAAACAACCCAGTTCTGAAAAATCCCTGGATTTAGGCAGTATATCGCCAAGATTCACGTGAAAATACCACTTGCCTAATAAGTTAGTTGAATTAATTCACCATTAGGGAATTATTAGAAGGCTTACAGGAAACAAATTAAATAACGCTGATTATATATGATGCTAACAAATGCAATTAATTTGTCATCCATGTGCAGTAAGTATATATAGCATCACATTTTGCGCGGTAAAATCGCTTCACTTAAGAATGAATGGGCGGTGAATGATAAGCAAGTTACCTGAATTCGAGCCTCATTGAGTTTTGTGGTCCTAGCCAGTTCTTCCCTGCAGTAAATGTCCGGGTAATGAGACTTGGCAAAAGCAGCCTCCAGCTCAGAGAGCTGCTCCTGTGTGAAAGTGGTGCGATGTCTTCTTCGGGCCGGTGTCGGACATGTGGTCCCTGTTGCAGGAGCTGGTGAAGCTTGGGGCCCTTGTGCCGACGAGGCCCCTGAAGACGACAACGAAGAAGACGTTGTGGTGGGCATGCTGTGTGCCAAACTTCCACCTACACCCATGGCAGCCAGACTAGATGAAACCCCGTGATGGTGATGGTGGTGGTGATGATGGCCATGTTCAGGTTTCAGCTTTTTGAAAGCTCCTTCTTGAACGGCAACTGCAAGAAATTGCCAACCAAATTATTCACATTTATGTCTGTATATATCACGTGGTGTTTCACAATCTACCAGTTATCGGAATATACATATTCAATGAGGTGCAACTCATACGCCATTGCTCTAATAATATGGCACCAACTGTTGCATCATACTAAGAATTTTGGTATATGTCATGCAAAGTTCATAAATCCTCCTTCCATAAACTTCAACAATTTCAATGAAGAATTTTGGTGCAATTCTTATAAAAATATACAACAATTTTATTTAGATATAATGGTTATACATTTTGAAGTATAGGACAGGTAAACAACGAAATTCAATTCATTCTTTTCTGTGAAACATTCAGCTTTTGGTGAAATCCTATTCCGGTATTTTTGTATTATTTTTAATGAAAGTTTAATTACAAGATGGCGAATTCAGTGAATTTGATTTTATCACGCCGACATGTTAAACACAATGCAGACCCATGTTCTTTGAAAATGTTATATGAAATTGGATTGATTATATCTCTCCAGATATAAAATGCAAATATGTTCAGTGCAATAACCTACAAAAATTCTCGCATTTCAGAAATATTGACAATAATTACAGAGCACACAATGTATACGTTTACAGTGCGACAATTGTTGTAGCCTATGTACACAAAGGGCACTTTGGGCGCTTTCAATGTTGCCCTGCTGACGTATGGGAAGCCAGTAGTAATCCGAAAATCCGCTCTTCGAATAAGTGACAGCACGTGCCCAAAATGGCCGGCGGTGGCCCTTTGTGGACACAGACATAATACGGCAAGGGCCCTCGAGCATGTTTCCTAATGGAAACTACACAATTACACTGTTGCAAAAGATCAGATAGCGATATTCAATGAGGCGATAGTCCTAATTACCAAATCCTTTTTTTTAAATACGATTCCGCAAACTGTTGCTTTATATACAACAGACCTATTCAGTACGAAATAAGCATTAAATCGTCTGTTTCATGCATAACGCCCATTTAAGAGGTATAACCTACATTTGGTCCCACCTAATTACTAGATATAAATACAAATATTCATAAAGGAAGCTCGAAATAAATGCAAAAATTCGGAATGCTGCAGTTTTATTTGTAAAAATTGCATTACAGGCAACATTACTTATTTCCCATTAGAAAAACTGCTTCCTACCTTAAATCTCATCATTAAATCTCATCATTGACTCACATATGTAATGAGCACTCAGAAAATCGACTCAAACCTTTCAAATATTGTTTATGCTATACCATACTACTGCTAATTTAATATGTAATTGATTTTTACAAAAATCCTCCATTTTATTTCGGAAAAGCAGATGTGTAGATATATCACCAACTATGCCACTAGGCCAATATATAAAACATCGAATATCATCAAATGACAATTTGGACTGATTTATTATGAAAATACAGCAAAACAAACATGCAAACAACATTAGAAATTGCCATTACAGCAATTAAATGACACTGGGGGTTAATAATGCAATGTCTTTAAGAACCGTCTACGCGTGGGTTTGGAGATTTAACCAAATTAAGCTGTAAACACTGCATGAAAATTTAGAAAATGGTCTCATACAATAGGTCATGGAGATGTTTGAATAATTGATGAAAAAAATGAAGAACGCATCTTTTAGATTGAAATTAAAGTGAGATTATAGAGACGGTTTCGCCTGTAGGGCCCAATATCTACAGGGTGCACGCACCTCATTAGCATACATAGGCCAGCGACGAAGTATCGGATCATTTCAATAATTCAATCAGTGCATATTGACGCGCGCATGCGCACATGCACACTTCGCTATCCCTAATGCACCCAACCAATGCAACATATTCTCGGCGTATATGCACACATATATAATAGAAATATATGGGCCAAAACACATATTAAAATTGCAAGCCGGGAGCCACTATTATAATCAGCACTACAAACGTGCGCATGCGCTCAACAACAAAGCGCATAATAAGGCCCAACCCACCTCATTTGCATATCCAATAAAGCTACTAGTATTTGTATTTGGCCGCAAATGGTGCCGCTTTCGCTTTCTTGCCCAACATTGCCAATCAAATTTGCACCTCATAGCGCACAGAATCACCAGAATTAATCTCGGCAACACTTCGCCAGTTTGTGCCTTTAATTATTAATCGTCGCATTAACCCTTTGTCATCGGTGTTATCATACGATCAAATTTCATTGTTACTTTCTCGATCCGAGAACACAAATGTATCAAGTGATATTATGTGACGTCATTTGGATTAATATTTGTCGAAAAACAAACAAAATCCAATGAATAATATAGTAATAAAATTTCATACAACGATCTTGAATATTTAATATACAGAATAAAGTTCGCAGTAATTCCCAATGATTAATTAAACTTTGTAAATAATGCAATAATTACATTGATCTTTGAATAAGTATTGGTTTTTACAGCAGATATAGCATTTCTTGCAAGTGCTTAAAATGTTCTACATTTAGAATTCAATTACAAAACGAAGTAGATGTTTATATCATTGGCTATCCAAAACATTCTCGTTTTTCATATGTAGTTTTGCAGAAAATAATGACTATACATCCCTTACTTATATGTACAATATTCCATTCATTCAATCAGCAAACAGATAATGCAGCAACCCTAACAAACAAATTTTAAAACTGCCGCAGGTCTGCAATAGAGCTGTGAATGTTTCACTTGCAGCTTTATTGCATGCAGTATGCACATTGCAGGCATGTGACAGCCAACAATTTGTGTTTCTGAACTAACAATAATACATATACTACAATTGAGGGGATTGTAAAAGCTGGCTTTGCTTCAGAATAATGTATACCTTAAGAAAAAGGCAGCTTTTGGTCTAGTTTTTTGTTGGAAAGAAGGGCAAACTTGAGCACAAAGGCAAAACCTCAAAGTTGTCATAATAATTAAAAGGATCTGTTGCAGGTATTTAAACGACATAAATCCCTGAACCCTGATGGATACAACCACACCTAAAACTCCATTTCCATCGAATTGATTATATTTTGAAATATACTGTATAATACCTGCCCACTCATTCTGCCTAAGAGGTTGGATTTAAGTCACTGGCTATTTCATAACAGTGATGTGCTCCTAAAGTCAAGTCTGACTCGACTGTGAATTATTGGATCATATTGTCTCAACCGCAATTAAGATAAGTTAGTATGTGTGAGACTAGAAATGAAATCCATTCAAGATTGCACTCAATTGCATATTATTGACAATGATTTGATACTGTATTATTTCAAACACTTGCAGTTTGCCATAAAACTTCAATTCTATCCAGATTTGTGGGACATTGCAGAAGTAGTTTTACGTGGTGATGTTACATTTATAGAATTTCAAAGCGTCTTCTCACCCATGCATACAGTGTATAGAATAAATAGGGATTCTCTCAGCAGGAGCGCCGTGGTATGTGGTCCAACTGCCCCTATACAGTTCCCCTCCAAGTAATGCCCCCTAATTAGGGCACAAATATTCGGTAGAAATTGACAAAAGGTCTGAACAAGACAAAAGGGACTGTTGGTGCTACTATTGGCACCAAGCACGTGCATCTGTCGTCAAATATAGATCTGAACAGTACATCCAAGCTCTTGTATTTCAATCTGTGAACTTGCCTGGAAATAAGCCTATATCGCTCCAATGACCGTCACTTGCCATCATAATAATTGACCATGTGTTTGCACTGGCTGCATCAATTATGATCTTTAAATTACGCTTAGACATCGTGCACTTAAGCAAGCATACACAAATTTATATCCAAAACGCTAATCTTTCAAACAAGATAAATTAAAGCATTTATTGATATATATCTGCGGCTTATTCTGTTTGCGATTCATTCCTAAATTAATTGGTGTTTTCATTTAAAGAACTATCAATTTCTTATTTATAAATACAACCTCTGATTTTATTCAAAAAAATTCAAACGTTATCAAGCTGTCGAATTTATAATGTGGAATAATTATGCAGTATTCATTTATGCCATTGTGAATCCAGTGCATTAAAAATGTAATGGATGAGAAGAGCCCCTAATCATTATATGCAAATTACAGGTGGCGTGTTTTTGTATAAATAAATAGAAATTTATTGGTCTCTTAGTGCGTAGGGGAGATCGGGGCGAGTTGATGCATTTTTTTATTTTTCCAAATTGAAGAATTTGGTCAAAATGTAAGATATCGCTATTTATTGCCTTCAACAGTACATAACTTTGCGGTCATTTTCATATACGTGTTTGAATTTTAAAAGTTTTAGATAGGCTAAAAAAAACTTTTTACAGACAACAAATCTGCATCAATTCGCCCCGTCATTGGGGCGAGTTGATGCACAACACGGGGCGAGTTGGTTTTACACTTGTAGTTCCTCATTGTTCTGGGGGCAAAACAAACAAACAAAAACATCATTAACATTGTTACTATTATTTATTATTTATATAAATGTGTTTATTATTATTATAAAATGAGAATTGTTATTTATTTATTTATTATTTATATTATTATTCATTTGCTTTCTCCGCTATTGAGTAATTGGCACTGCATCAACCCGCCCCGTGCATCAATTCGGCCCTGTCTCCCCTATATGTGAAACATTGTACATTGTTAATTAAGTTCAGTGTTGAATTTGCCACACTGTTGTTATTTTGGATTCTTCTATATATTTATATCAATTAATGATCTGGATTTTGCAACCACGATGATAATTTCGTTATGTTAAATGCTCCAATTTTGCCTAAAGAATTTTAACAATTCTCCTAATGTGCGCATCAGGATTTTTATGGTGAAATCGATAAGTTGCATGCCTATCCTTGGCTTTCTTTGCATCTTAGTATGTACCGATTCCATGGGAAGTCATATGTTTTTCCCCGTCTCCCCTATTCTAAATCCAACACAAAAAATTATGTCCAGATTTGCAAATAAATCTCGTTTTATATGGAAATGTTTACAGTTGGCCATTGTCCCTCTCAAAGTGGACCGCCATTTTTTACTTTCGTTTGTCCATATGTACTTAAACAAATGCAAAACAAAACTGTGATGATCCGGTTTTACGGTTTTCTCGTTCTTTTAATTTCTTCACTATATTGATATCTCTCGAAAGATTTAGTTCTTAGTCATTGAAAAGAAATTAAATATTGTGAAATTAAAGATCTCAAACAATGAAGAGACAGATGCAACAAATCTTTTCAAACAACTAAAACACTGAAACAATTAGAAAACAACTTCATCAAATCAAAATCAATTAAAACGTACATTGAATGCAATCGATAATGTCTCGAGAATAAATAATTACTGATAATTATCATTCTATACGCCAGTCTACAATTTCTGATTATATTTAGAAATGCTGATAAACTAAATGCTTTTAATTACTTCGACTTTCAGTACAGCTAGTGCACTATTGTTTTAACCTTATTAAAATTCGCTGCTGCTACTTAAAAAACACGGTAAAAAAAGAAAAGAATCAATAATAAGGTGTAGTAACAGGTAGTCGCATTGTAAGCCTTATATGAAAGGTGGGGGATTGGGTTAAATGTAGGCCTAAATGTGGTTTTAAGGCACAGGGACTACGTGCATTTGCAACGTCGAAAGATTGGAATGTCGCCGGCGCAACGTGCGGCCATTTTCCACGAATTCAATCATCTTAACTTGGTTTTGCTTGGGCTCGGATTGAATCACGTGACTAACGTTTCGTGACAGTATAAGGATCAAAATACCGACAAGTAGAAAAAGATGGCCTCAACACACAACGTAAACAAACACAACACCTCACACAACCAAATTTCCACTGCTTTTCTCCATTGCGCACAAATATTTCATCTTTAATATACATACCCGATCCTTATGCGATAAGTATATATAGGTGCCCAGATACATTTGATCCAAAACCAGAACAATTTTGAATATAGAGCACTTCTCCAAGATAACCCCCAACAAACCCAATAAAACACCATATTCACACCAAAATCTACATATTATTACATCACGAAGAATCATGTAATGTAATTTGAAACAAGCAACATGTATTCTTCCCTGAAATCTAACTGAAAATGAAGCTATTCAACTAAAACTGAAACACTATATAGTGCAAACATTTAATTTAGCGTTCATCTTCGTCACCTAAAAATTGTATCAAATGTTCCGGGCAAATCAGGATGGGAATTCGGATATCAGGACATTGGTATTTAATCACGACAAGCTTCTAAAAATCAGGACATCTGGGCACCCTATCAATTAAGTATAAACACGCATGTGCATAAGTATATAGGCTTATACTTCTCGCATATATGACAATATTCTGGAACTCACTATTTTGTATGATAAATTTTATGCATTGCGAAAAACATTACATTGAATTTTAAAAAAAATTATTGCAATACAAACAAACATGTGTTGGCTACATATTCATCCAATAAGTGAGAACAGAAATTAATATTCATTAATTTGCCAGAATATTTCAGATGATGAGGACACATTACGAAACATTAGGGCAATTGAATGTGTATGTATATAATTTGCAAATTTTTATGTTGACTTCAAAGAATATATACTATTCATATATATAATAGCTAAACAATAAGGCCCGGATTAATAATGGAGGGTTACTTTTGACCCTGAATTCGAGTTTGCATGACCACGCGTTGAACCTGACCATGTGGCGAGGTTCAGTTTCGTATTAATAATGTGAACCAATGTTCACTATCAAGTGACCTGAGTTCACATGACCCTGGTCACTAATATTACATTAAAAGCTCGCTAATCCGGATCCCGCTGATCCGGACGCCCGCTAATCCGAACTGGCAAAAAAAATTAAAAACATAATTAAAAACACATGAATGATTATTTTGCTCTTTATGTGTAACTGTTTCCCTTGTTAAATGTGATAATACAGTATGTACACATAAAATAAACGTCGGTTATACAGTTTATTGGTTGCTTTCAGCATATGCAAAACATTAATAATTTTTTCCCGTTAAAAATTTGTACTTCGGCTAATCCGGACTGTCATTAATCCGGACGACCTCCGGTCCCACCAAGTCCGGATTAGTGAGCTTTTAATATATACAGATGTAATTATGCGAACTTGTTTCCATGTATCACAACTTTTAATTGAATTCTCAGCTAAATATTAGTTTAATGGGTGACACTGATGAGGAAGTCTGTGAGGAAGAAGTGATAACAAATTTGGACCAGGGCAAGGCATCGCAATTGAGAGCCATAGAAAATGCATGCCTTCTACAACTGATTGCAAAAAAAAATGATACAATTGAAAGCAAACAACAAAAAAACGATTTTGAAACCACTGGAAAAAAGCAAGCAGCTTGGAAAGATATTTCCCAAAAATTCAATAGTCTAACTTATTGCTCCAAACAGTTGAGTTGACCAAACGACGATTCTGCATTCACTCCACCCAGGGGAGGCAAAATACTGAACATGTTATCAGTAAATTATATGTGGCAATTTTTAAATTTCAATGATAGTTTTTCGAAAATAACTCAATTTCAGATGTTTGAAGAGTATTGGATTCCAATTGCCGAGCTAAACCATTGTGAGAGTGAGCGTAACCATGGGTGCAGGGCAGGGTCAGGAAAAGTGAACTGGTTCAGTGTAACAGAGGTTCACAAATATCATTATTAATACTAACCTGACCGAAGTCACAGATTTCATTAATAATATGGTGCATGAACTTGACTTTGACCATGACCAGTGGTTTATGGTTTACCCTGACCACGAGTTCCAAATTTCCATTACTAATTCCAAATCGGCAATTTTGACCGCGAGTTAAAGGTTATGTGACCATAACCACTCATTATTAATCCGGGCCTAAGAGTAATGTGTTCAATTTTTCCATCCAACAGACGTCTTTTCCAAAACAAATTTTTCATTATGAGAAACACATCATGATAGATATATCATAAATAACTGGGCAAATCTCACTCATCTTGTTCATTTTTTGAAGTAACATTGTGAACAACAGACGTTAATACAGATAAGTTTTGTATAGTTATCCCTGCACAGAAAAAAATAATGAATGCCTTAAATTTAATTCAGCACACACTTAAAGATGCTTAATAAATATACAATACAGAAATCATAATTTGCCATAAAAACTAGTTTCTGTTCAGAATATCTGTTTGTTATCACCTTAAATGCGCAATTTGAATAACATTGCACATACTTCTGTAATCTTTATTATTTATAGTATTTTCCCCATACTATTGCATAGAATTGATTTATGTATATGAAGTAAGATTGAAACAAGTTTAATAACGCTGCTGTTTGCACAATTTGATGACAAATTCCCAGTCTTTAATTAGGCACCAATCTGTATAATATATTTCTGGATGTGCACGAGCATGTCATAGACGCAATGCAGCATTTTCTTTCCCATATACAGTATGCAAATCCCGAAAAGAATAATATAGTTTATCCGCAATGCATGCAAGAAAACGAAAAATGTCAGTCATATACTGCTTAAATACATAATGGGATGGCAAAAAGGCCAACATACCGACATTTTAATGAATTGGTGACATTATAATATACCTGAAACTATCCGCAGTATATACAGCGGTTGCAGCAAGTGAAACGAAAATTAAATTTCTCTAATTTAATGATCATTACGATATTCAAGGTGTGAACGCTTCGGCTGAGGTGCTGTCAAGCGCAATTCCGGTCCCTTAAATTCATCACAAACTCAATTAGTCTAACATTGGAAAAGACGTGTATACATATATATATATACAGAGCCCAGCCAAATATTCCGATTAATATCATTCGTATAGGCAGAAAAATACATTGTTAAAATTAGAGCAATTGAATCTGTGACAAAGAGCGATCACAAACCGGGCCATTTTAAAAGAGTTAATCAATTTGGAGGCGAATTTTTCACGCAATTAATTACCACCTGAAACCGATCGAGTTATCTTCAGAATTGTGCATGACGACGGCACACCATACAATTTCTCTATTGCCTTGTCATTTAATTTATTAGGCGTGCTTTTTTTTTCCTGCAAACAACATGCCCCCCTCAATCGCATTAAACCCGTAATTACCTGTAAACGGGTTATACTTTTTTAACCTTATTAACACTATTTGCATGCATCCAAATGTATATTGCACGCAAGCCTCATTCAATTTGATCGTCAGTGTTTCCAATTTAGGTATAAGTGAAGTATTAGTTACCCAATTTGTATATGAAAACTAGCCCAAATTGGTGCATTTGTATCTTTTTAGTTTTGTAAAAACATTAAGTGTGCATAGCCTACCATTAGGCTGCGATATTAGGCTTATGATTCCTGATTTCATGACAGATTCATCAAAGCTTGCAAGAATATTGAACATATTCATGGGGATCATGTTAAAGGAAAAGAGGGCATTTGTATAAACAACAGTTTGAAAATTTCCTATAAACTATTTTTTCATCTATAGGCCTAGTACATATATGCATGCACAGATGGAAATCTAATAATTCCTATAAATGCAGAGCTATTTAAAAGTCAGCTTCCTCATCACTATAATCATAACTGATTACATGTAATCAGTTAACGCAATTACACATCATATAAGCTCCATGCATGTGCATGCCTTAAATTACATTCAATCGCTGAAATCCGATTTTCAAAAATTTAATATAACCCAATTGAAGTCAAGTGAATGTATAACATGAAACAAAACTTGATCAATTTCCG
>WWPM01024542.1:0-28497 GCA_023279145.1 Glomeris maerens | reverse complement strand
ATGCGTTTATTTAATGCAGAAAACATGTACAGTACACTTTTAAACCCTTCTTTGCTATCTAACTTCGATGCATAGCTCAAAATTTCTTCTTTTCAGGCTTTGATATCATAAACAGTCCTATTTCCGATCTTATAACTTCGCCTTTATCGAGTCTATTGATATTTTACCTTTTTTCTCGACTGATTAAACATTAATTCCGATTTCGTTTAACTTGATCACTACTCGTTCAGGTCATGGTTAATACTGTATAAAACCGAAATTTTACTGTGCAAAAGGTGTGTTTCAGGAGTGCGGATAATTAATTTACGTGCGGATAAACGACATTCTACTGTACTAAATTTGAATACCAGTATAAAGTAAAAAATAACAACTTGTTATAAGTTAAATATAGTAAAATAAAAATTTTGATGAATCATAGTTGTAGTCAATGTGTGCGTGCGGAGGGGGGGGGTTGGGTTGAGTGTGACGCCTGCGTACGGAAGGGAGTGTAAAATTGACTGAAAATGAGTACGTATTAAATGGACGACCCCAAATGTAACTAATTCTAAACGGCATTTTTAGAACAAATAAAAAATCTATCAAAAAAAATTAATACAAGGAAAAAAAAACCTTTTTGCACAGTATTTTGAAAATAGAATTACAGTAGAATCCCGGTTATCCGAGGTAATGTGGAGTGGAGAGGGCACCGTTTTAGCAAAAACTCTGATAACATGGATCAATCATGAAAAAACAAAGAATATTAAACGTAATCTTTTACTCGATAATTTTTACATGAAATCTGTAATTCGCTATTGTTTTATAGGTTATTGAACCTTTTATTGGACACAATATCTCGCCATCGTTTAATGAGAATGCAGTCAATAGGAGTAGATTTGGATTGTCTGGAGTTCGTTTTATCTCATTTTTCCCCGATTATCCGATGTGGAATCCGGGAAATCTCGGATAATACAGAGAGCTCGGATAATACAGAGAGCTCGGATAATACAGAGAGCTCGGATAATACAGAGAGCTCGGATAATACAGAGAGCTCGGATATGCTAGGCACCTCGGATAACACAGAGTCTCAGATAACCGGGTCTGGGATAACCGGGATTCAGCTGTATTTGTGAAAATTTTGCCATTTTTGTTTCAGATTTTATAAAAATTTTAGCCTTTTTTTGATTTTATGCATATCTTGACATTTTTTAGAGCATTTAGGGACATTTTTATGAACCTTTGCATTTTTTTTTGCATTTTGGGGTTATTTGCAAATTTTATGAATTTTAGGGATTTTTAAAATCTTGAAATTTTGAAAGTATCACACAAATTTTGAGATTTAAAAGATTTTTGCAAATTTTGACATTTTTGGAAGATACAAATTTGAGATTTAAAACAATTGCACTTCGGCATTTTTTTGCAGTTTTTGTTAATTTTTGACGGTTTGATATGTTATTTTTTTAAATTTTAAACAATTTTATTTTGGAGGATTTCTGCAGCTTTTTACATTTTTTGCAATTCATACAAAATTTAATTTTTTGAAATGTATAACAAATTTAATTTTTTGAAATCTATACCAAATTTAAATTTTTTGAAAATTTTGACATATTTGGGGGTTTTTTATACATATTTTTACATTTACGGGGATATATAATACAGCATTTTGTCAGATTCAGGAATTATGCCAATTTTGACATTTTTTGTAATATTGGAAATTTTGACATTTGGGTGTTTAAACAAATTTTGACACAGCTGGAGATTTTTTGCAAATTTGGAGTTTTTTGTATTTATGCAGATTACATATACGTATCAGCTGACATATGCATGCATATGTGGACTAGTCAGTCCCACTTTACAGCTATTTTAGAGGTTTCTTTTTTCATCAATCAAGTGCTTCCTATAGAAAACCCGCCATTGCATACAACAATTGTACCATTACAGCGCTGCATATAAGTATACAGTGGTGGCCATACAAATAGGATAGTTTTCAATATTCTGCATTTTTTTTTTGCAAAGAACCATGAAAACATTAAATGTTTTTGAATTGCAACTATTGAAATATTCATGTCAGTTCCAATTCTATATACAAATACAAAACCGCATCAAAGCAAAGTATACATTGAGTAATCGATTGTTATTAAATAAGGCAAATGGTATAATAAAACTCTGGACATACCTATAAACTTTGAACTGTCACAAATGTATTTCAATACATGCAATTCAAAAACATTTTGATTTTACGGTTCTTAAAAAATACATGCAATACTGTGAAGTGTCCTATTTGTGTGACCACTTCTGTATGATTAACTCTGTTACTGCGATTTCATTCTAACCACAGTTATAAACACGTATGATTGTGAATTCCCCCAAAAAAGTGTCATTACTAGTTGAAAATTTCAATTATTATGGACAATTAATTAAAAGCAGATCATTTTAAATTCGCCATTTGAAATTTATCACCTCTATAATATTTCTCTAAAATGCGATTTCAAGTTGCTATTCAACTGTATTAGACCATTTATTTGAACAAATAATGGGGGAAAATATTTTTCCTTCCAGTTAGCTTTTAATGCAATGAAAGCATAGGGCGTGATTCCATGAATAATTCAATTACGCCCAAATGTTACATATAATGGATGCAAATTCAAAAAGCAGGACTTGGAGTCCAAAAATAGTTTATGTGTTGTACCTGTGCTTTGACAACAATTTTCGAACAAATTGAATATACTGTATCCAATATCAGATTCTACAGTAATTCTGTTATAATTGAAACACTTGGTGTGATTTGATTTGCCAAAAAACCAGCCATGTGTGGATTTTGCTGCCCTGGGCCACTTTTACAATACTGATCTTATATTACTAGATGGTTTGTGATGTGATTACAATGATTTTTATGAATTTATTGCCAAGCCAACATGAATTGAGACCTGGGTACCCAGGGTTGGAGCCCCGTAAGAGAAACAAGTCCATCCCACGCAACTCCGTATAATTATAAAACAGAAACCATAGGAGCGTTTCTTCCAATGGGTCCCATATAGTACTCACTAGCTGTTGGCCAATCGCAAATGTTGCAGTAGGCGTGGTCATCGATTTCAGCAATTTAATCACAGCAGCGAGCCATCTGAACACACACACACTTGCAGTAAGTTACTTCGCGAGGCCGGGCCATCTCACCTAACAGGTAAAATCATCATCATCTATATTTTAATTCAATAAGTGAGTTTTGTTGTACCTTTTGACGCAATTCCAAAAAATAGAATGTTATTACTTACAGTTACTTAAAGTCTTGCGGTGAGATTGCGCCAATTTAAAATATCCGCTGCGTAGATTTGGGCATCACAGTGTAGAAGTGTTTCAAATTTTTATCCTAAAATGTAAAGTTTATTCCGAATAAATGCATATAACAATCAGTAATTAATGTTCATTGTTTTAATATCATTTCCAGTAAAAATTTATCATTAACATGTCATTAGTTTTTAAAATATTAGAAAACCATGACAGAAATGTTTATAGCTAAGATTTGTAAAGAAAACTTCAATTTTGATGGTAAAAACTTATTAAAACTTGTAATGATTAAGCATTTTAAAATGATAGATTTTTAAAAAGTTCAACACAAAGGAATAGGCTTATAGGTCTATTCGTTAGGCATAACCATTTCTGGAATACTATATGTACTACTTTTCCATGAGGGAAAATAATAATTTAGCTGCTAACATTTGTGCTGTAGCTTTAAAATTTAGGAATGAATTAAAAAAAACAAGAAACATTTAATCAATTTGTCAGCATTAACTTCACAGGTAATAAAGTAATATTGTGCAGAACCAATCTGAAATTTAATTTACTGACCAAACAGAAAATCCAATAAGCCTATGTCTTTCTGCGAGAAAATGTACAATATAGGAGACAACAATCTAAAGCTCGTATTATAGCATCGTGACACTTCATTTATTACGTACCAAATTCAATTGTCAATTGGACGATCCGCTTCCCAAACAAATAGAGAATAATGGTGTTTTCACGCCATCGTACTGCGTAGTAATCCCTTTGAAAGTAACAATCGTTCCTTCTTAATTCTCAATGTGATTCTCGCACTTCCGTCAAGTTGCTCGCAAGTCCTTTGGCGGGGACCTTGGCGATGTCACCGGCATCCAGTTTCTGCATCTCCTGGTGTTTGCTAACATTCTGGATGCTAGTGGTCCCGTGGCAGAATCCATGGGGTAGTGCCAGCAGAAATCCATGGGACGCAAGACGGATGAGTGGCGTGGACGTCGAGGAAGAGCCGTACGATGGTTCCGAGGAGCTATTGGAAAGCCCCTTGCAGAGGGAGCGTCGGGTGCCGTTGACATTATTCATGAAAAGGGCATTGGTACTTCTCGGCAACTTACATCAGCTTCCTGCAAAGACTTCAAGGGATATCGTGACGAGGGACAATACGAGGCCGCGAGGTCAACCATTCTTACGTTGGGGATAGAAGATAGAAATTGCAAAAATGTCGCATACCTTTACTTACCATAGGAATACGGCTCCGAGATTGTAAAATAATAAAGATAAATATTTGATGTGTCAATCCAATATTGGTATCGCCGACTTTTATTTCCTATGTAAAGCAGAATTGTGTGATTATGCGTACAAACATATACATTATATACACGGATATTACACTTCTAAGTACACAATGTGTCAGAATAAGTGTCCTGCTTACAAAGTCGTAGCCACAAGTTGCTCCAAGAAAAGAACTTTTGCATTTATATTTTCATCAAAGAACTGTCCAAGTGTAAAATAACATTTAAACAAAAATCTACGATATTTGAAAACAAATTAACACAATTCCACTTTGTCCTTAAGCAGATTCACAACATTTGTTAACAACTACTTATTTCATTAACGGAAGAAGAATTCCACAAAGGAGTTATGTAACAAAAAAATGTAACAAAAGACACTGTTCATTGCAATATTATCCATATTTTACATTTAATAAAATAAAAAAAACCTAGAACAAGCCCTGAGACTTTTAATCTAGCCAAGACTCCCAGCTGTGATTTTGTTTTATATATATGTATATATAATCAGCATTTCCTTTATCAGTTTATGACCAGTATAGACGTGCCAAAGATACACAAGTTGCACATCAATTAAAAATGCTCATTCAGTGACTTTGCTCTGTAAATGCTAACAAGTCTCTTTAGATTCATTTTGCCGCACGTTTAAACTGATATGCGATGGTGGATTTCCCAACGGTAGATGGGTCTGAGCTGGGCCGGTTGGCGTTGATGGCTCCTTCTTGGTCGCTTCGCGGATCGAAGACAGGGTTTTATGGAACCACGTGTTTCGAGAAGCTTGAACCTCAGCTACGGCCGAATTCAACTGGTGTGTTAAATCCTGAAAGTAAAATCACAAAAATTATTACCATACTTAACTGAAATGAGCTTGCAATTTCAATGGACATTTCAAATTACTGTTAAGTAGGTATAAAAGGAGCTTCTACATTGCACACCCTCCCCTGATCACAAAACTGAAATCGATTAGGCCCTATTTAGGAATATCTACATTTAGGATATCAATTTTTGGCCCGGCGTGAAATAAAATTCTAAATGTCTTCCATTTCTAAATTGTGTGTGAACCCTGATTTGCACTTAAAAGGGAACAACAACCATTTGTGTCTCAGACCTGATTACGGCATTCGGCTTCCACCAAGGCTAGTTTAGTCTGCGCCAACTCAAGTTCCAGTTCACGCACTTGTCTCTGGGCATCCTCAATGTCCTGACTATCATTCAGGGGCATATCACCATCCACCAAGGGAACCACCCCACCGGTGCCACCATCGGTTTTCCGCGAAGCTAATGCTTGGGTGCAACGTTCGCAGCCTTTCACTTGCGCCTGAAAATTCAGTTAATAACCATTCCAAACCAAGTCCTACAAAATTAATGCATAAAACGGGGATCCCGTAATATTATTGCGCACAATACAGTCGCCCCTCGTTTATCGCGCAAATTAGTTCCAGACTACTGCAATAAGTGAACCGCAAAGTAGGACTCTTTATTTCTAAATGGAATATTTTTTGTAATTAGAGCATAGAAAACCTGTTTACGGCCTTCTAATTTGATATTATTGGAGCCCTCTAGGCATGAAATAACACTCTATTACACTTGTATTACCCTATATATTAAAGAAAATAATTGTGCATTTAATACACTAACACACAATTCTCACACAGAACAATATATTTGAAAAACTGCAATACAGTTAAGCCACAAAAGTCTAAGCGTGAAGTGGCGAGGGATGACTGTATTAAAAATATTCACATACACAAAATTTAGTGAAATATGAACACATGAATTTTTTGAAAAATATAGATTTAATTATGCTCACGTGCAGCGCAGCCAGTGATTCAACTCTCAAGGTCTGCTCTTGGTCCAAACGTGAACTAAGTTGATTGCATATCTGGCAAATGGTCATCAAAAAGCAATTAACTTCCATTAATATCCGCCTACAGTATCCACCGCAGGCTGAAATAACGACTCCACCCTGACGCCATTCACATTAAAGCGAAAGCTATTACGGCTAACTTCATCCGCTTAATTAAAGCACCTACATGTTTGTACTCGGATATTATTGCCTCTTTCCTAGTTATCTCGGCCTCCGAGAGCAGCAGCTCACGTCGACACATCTCTTTCACCTGAAACGTGAAGCAAAATATTCCAGGTGTAATTAAAATAAACTCCCTAAATAAATTGGCTTGTCCAATAATAAAATAAAAAAAAACTTTTATTCAATTCACACTTTACTGCTTGACGATGAATGCTATTTATATTATGTATAACGCTTATTTTTCTCGTGACAATTTTCGTGAATTTCACGATCAGCCAAAAATTGCGAAAATATATTCCACACGAGCAATTTCCTATTCGGCATAATAACTGTACTACCAGTAAGTTTTATATCCATAAAAATAAGTACTTACTGTACCCAGTACCCATACAAATGCCATGTAACTTATGTAAGCTATTGTAATTTTATTATAGCACAGTATGCAGTAACATAGATACATTAAAG
The DNA here is from genome assembly GCA_023279145.1 of Glomeris maerens. Classification (NCBI taxonomy): domain Eukaryota; kingdom Metazoa; phylum Arthropoda; class Diplopoda; order Glomerida; family Glomeridae; genus Glomeris; species Glomeris maerens. The sequence goes on along the minus strand of WWPM01024542.1, from coordinate 21,468 downwards.
CAAGATACTGTAATGAAGTTGGAGAAAAAGATTCAGTAGTCCGAGTCCCGCTTAGGCAAATCCTTTTGTAATAAACTCGGTCATTGGTTCGATCTTCTTTACTACCCTGATTATCCACTTATAACGAAGTCGTTTGGGCTTGAAAATTCTTAAAAAATTGTGACTCGATAAATTCATGAAATTTGCTGCACGCAAAAAATAAGCGTTATACCGAACTCAAACATTAATAACAGTGCACAAATATTTATAGAGGTGCCATAACAGACCTGAATAGATTCTGTCTCGAGGCGTCTTTTTTCTTCCTCTGTGTCCAATAACTGAGCACGGGTCCTAAGTAATTCCTTGTTGAGACTCTCGGCTTTATCCTCCACCTACACATAACCTTATTCAATCTGAGTAAGTTGAATCAAAGCAGTAATGTGTAATAATCACCGCATCAAGCTCGTTACGCAATTGAATTTTGCTGGTGACCAGTTCATGGGCCAAGTCGTCGTTTTCTTGTTCAAGTCTCATGTTTGCTCGAAGCAATTGACGATTTTCTCTCTGTGAAAAATGATAACTTCATCTGAGCACTAAGAATCAAACAATGTTACCGAAAATTTATCTAAGCAATTATAAGCACCTGAAGCCTCTCAGCAGGATCTTCCTGTTGCCGCTCTTGTTCTTTCAAGGCAATATACTCCTTCTCGTATTTTTTAAGCTTCTTCACCTGGAAAAGTAGACCAAAAAAACATTTCATTCAGGCAATTAATCCAAATATTCATTAATTTTAAACAAATGGGATCATACATACTTTGACCGAAACAGCAACGCGCAACAGTTGCCTCGCATTTTCTTCAGACCGATACTTCTTTGGGAGCGACACTCTGAAATACTTAAGTGCCCCCTCAAAGTCAAGAGTTAGTAATTCCTTCTTTGACATCTAAAAAATAAAATAATCATCAATCAATCCAGTCCTTGAATAAAACATGGCAGCATTCTTACCAAAAGCAATCCTAAAGCTACTTGAAATATTGTGTCATTTCCCTGAAAGCAAAAGTGAAATTCAGTAAAGTACTTTTACATTAGATATTATACTGATGAATATTATTAAACAGAGTCTTACCTCACAGAGAAAGAGATCTAATATATGAAACACTAAGAAGAGAGGAAACTTTGCTGTGAATAATGTGAGGAACCATTGCGAACCGAACATATGCGCTTCGATGCCCAATTCTCGGAAATGGGAAGCTAAATCAGGGATTTGGTCCTACGAAAAAATAAATAAAATTACTGTACAAATAATACATTCAGATGATACTGCACACCAAAACGAATATACCCAAAAACAGTCATACAATTTAAAAAAAAAATATAAACATTTATTTTAACCTCCATAAGTCGCTCAAGTTGAAAAAATCGCAGATGCAAAACTTCAAAATTATCTTTGAAGAGATCTCGCAATTCATAGGCAAACATGATTCGCACCAATACACAGAAAGCTTGTTCTTCCGGCATCTGTTTTAAACAATCAAACACAAACCACACTTTAGTTCATCCGAAACCCACCACCTTACAATCTCTTACGTACGTGCAGTAGCAAAGCAGCGGCAAGGAAGGATAATCCCTGGCAGTATCCAACTTCCTCATCATATACAGAATAAGCCTTGCTTATCTTGTACAGAGCATCTTGCCCGATTCCACCAGCATCTCGGAAGAAATCGTGGGCAGGGAATGTTCGGTTAATGTCCCTCAAAATGACACCTTCGCAAGTGGATTCCTGTCATGATACCAAATAAGATGCTGACAATCAATAAACTGGTACATTATAGCTACTTACACTGAAAAGTGCCATTACCTTTGTGATTAGTAATCGGTAAGTGTCCATCATTTCAGCATCAGCATGGCAATTGGACAAGAGTTGCCAGACCTCGCCTCGAAGGGCTTCAGGGATGCTTTTGCGTACGAGGGCACTTAATTGTCGGGGCCTCTGTGAAAGATTCTGGCGCCATTTCCCCAAAACTTCGGCCCATCCTTCTAATTCACCTTCGGTGCAATCTTTACTGACGTCACCAGAACCACTCAACAGCGGCTCATCACTATCTGTTGAATAAATTTCGTCCAAAAATAACATACACTTGCACCAAACAAAACACAAATCATATTGAGCCAGTAAAGGCAATTACAGCATATTTTTACAATCGTTTCTAGCAAACAAACAATTTACAGAAAAATATGAAAACAAACGCAAAATATAATTCTTTAAAAATATTTACTTTGCCGTCACAAAAACTGTGCATAACAAATGCAGCAAAACATTTTAACCACGTTAAATGTATGTAGTACAGTGGAACCTGTGTAACTTGAACCTGTTCATCTTGAAAACTTGCATATCTTGAATGTAAAGTTTGGCTACACGTTTGCCCATAGACTTAACATTGCGCGTAACCTCTTTATGTTGAACCCCTCCTTCTTAAAGCTTGAACACAATCTGAGTCCACTCAATGACATTTTCACACTTTTCACCCCTTTCAAGTTGAACTTTTCCCTTTATCTCCAACCTGCCTCAACCCCAAACATAGAGTGAGACTTTGCCCAGGAGCGGTGGCAAAACTCGTTAGGCCACGCCCCATTTCAAGTCGAGAGGCCTTTAGATATGGTTCAAAAATTGAAAGATTATGCTATGACTAACAATGTTTCGACGTTTCAACATGCTTCAGCATATGAAAACATGTTGCTGCTCCAGATTGAGAACAAAATATATAATGGGAGACAAACAACTATTCCCATGATGTTCAATAAAGTTTAAAAAATTTTCTCAGATTTTTTTTATTTGTCTAACTTGAACACCCGTACAAGTTGAACGTTTTTTTTTGGATATTGGGCGTTCAACTTAGACAGGTTCCACTGTATTATTATATGAGATTAACAAAGTTGTGAAAAACCGTTTCCTTACATACCAGAATCCTCATCATTGTCCCCAGTTGCTGAACTTCCTTGGAGTGCCGCAAGAGCGGACAATAAAGGCGTACGAAGATTAAGACCAAGACCTGGCTTTTTGCGCTCAATCTCCCCAGCACTCTTAATAGAAACCACTTGGTATTTCACACCGTCCAATGGGGCTGAATCAGTCTACGCATACAACAAATAAACATAAAAACCGCTGTCTTGTTCATTGCAACGCTACAGAATAGTACTTCTCTCAACGCCAGGTAAAACACTTCCGTCAGAGATTTCTTTGCAAAATACCAAAAGCGCTCACTTTGAGGATATATTTTGGCTTTTGTCTCGATAACAAAGCGCACAGGCTCTTGGATCCCTTCTACCACCAAGTCCACGGCCACAGAGAAGAATATTTTGGCATCTGGTTTAAGATAAAACCCAAGTCAGGTCAAGATATAAACGTATTTCCAAAACCATGTCTGCATTACCTTTGGGTGTTTCGTGGTTTAAAACCTCAAAACTCGGGTCTTTCGGATCCCACATACCAGTAATGGTGTAGATTTTCCGCTCCGTTTGGTGAACAGTCATTGAATCCTGATTATAATGATACACTAAATTTTGCATCAACTGTCAAATTAAACTTCCTAAAAGTTGTTGACTTACTAATTCCAAAAGATGCATTTCGCTGTGTTTCACATTTCTCCCTGGTGCAACAAGTATTCCGAAACATCTGTAAAGACATATGATATGAAATGGATTCCTGAAAACAAGTCAAATATAAAATTGGCACAAAGAAATAAAACCAAAATACCTCTCAATGCATATTTCAGGTCCACTTGAAATTTGCTGCACTGTCACCAAGACTTTCCTTGCATAATTACAACGTAACTTAAAGAAAGTCTTATCTTTGGGGCATGAATTAAAGTTTCCTTTAGAGTCTTCCTCTTTAATTTCCAGCATTATTTCAAAGGAATGCACAATATCGTTGATGCTATCCTCAAGGTGAATGCCTGACTCGGATTTCGTTGGCGAAGTTGGAATCCTTCGAAACGCAGCCGCAAAACTGTGCAGTATGACTCCAACCTACAATACAAAATCCGTGCCTCAATTTATATCCTTACACGGACAACATACTGGGAAACTTTATACAACTTTTGAAATAACAAGACTCCACTGTTATTTACAAGAAATAATGAGCAATCAACAAAGTGCTTACAGTTTCAGGCTCGACACATCTGAACACATGGCACTGAAAGATAGCCGTTTCAGCTGACGAGCCGTGGCTGCAGGTGAACGCAAAGCACGACACTTCGGAGGAATCTTGCCGTCCTCGGGCGCAAAACAATATCCGGTGGATCTTGAAATTGGCTATTTCCGTGCTGGAATTCAGCTCGTTTAACCTGCAATAAAAGAGGTTTGCTTACAACTAGCATACAAAAATCCGACCATATACAAAAGCAAAGCAGTGAACGTACACTACGGATCCCTCGGAAGACAAGGGAACAAGAAGCATTACTTCCATGGTATGCTCAGACAACTGTTCGTTGAGGATGGCCATATTACGCTGGATTTCCACCTCGCTCCGAGGAGCGTTGATGGTCGCAGCACCAAGATACGTGACTTGCTGGACAGTCGCGCTACTCACATCTGCAACTTCCATCGGCAACGACATCTGCCGTTTACTACTACCTGTATTACGAGCAATAATACTGATCTGATCAATACACGAAACCATATGCTCAATTCACTCCAATAGTTACCGTATATATTATCAGCATCTTGGTGAGAGCTTTCCAAGTTGGTCACGGAGTTCATACCACCATCAACCGATTCAGCTCGGCACTTATTCTCTAACGCACTGAAAACAACAGCCTTTTCTTCCTTGCCACATCCAGATTCAGCACCTTCTGAAACCTGTCATTTAAAAAAAATAATAGCAAACACGTGCATACGAAATCAAAGCCTGAATTCAAAATGCAATCAATATTTATCCAATCAGACAGCTCAATGTCTGCATTTCTATAAATAGAAACGTCCCGTATTTCACAACACTTCATTGATAAGGAAATGAACTAAATCATTCTTTTTTAAAGAAATAAGTGGGTATTGATTGAAGAACCGTGATCATGGCGCTTTCCTTCTTGGCATTTTCTGCAGAATCCATTAGGACTTCGCTCAAAGACTGCTTCAAACCTTCTTGGCTGCCGTTGCCAGCGATCATAAGTCGAGGTTCACTTGGTTGGATAAACTCAAAATCTTCTGTGGAAGTCGTCGATTCGCCTGATACATCAGCATCCATGCTTCAATGGCAATCTATTTGACGACCAAAAAATTCCAATTCAATAACATTACGCAATGTATGAAGTCAACAAGTAACGTACTCAACGTACGGCAAAACAATTATACTATAAACTGAATTACAAATAATGAGATGGCCGCAATCATTTCCTTCTCGTCTTATTAATTTTCGTTCTCAACAACAAATCTAAACCATTTTTACTATAGTCTCTAATATCTCGCATACGATTAGGTACATACACCATATATATATTAATTCCAATTGGTCCGAGCTTGGGCAGAAAATGAACGACAAGTTCAGTTTTCAATTAGGGCAGGAAAACTGCGGTGACATTGGCAAAAACAATGGTGAGCTGGTAGACTAGGTCAGGGTGTTGACGACGGACAACCCGGTTGCGTGTCAATCAAATAGCACTGGAATTAACTTACGATTTATGGGCTGTGTGCGCTCATCTTCGTACGCAATTGACGACAATTGTCCATCTCGAAGCTACATATTTGAGTCGCAATCAATGGTATTCGCATCCAAGGACTCGTTCGCAGCAAAACAGTCAACAAAATCAGTCAAGGCATGTCACTTTAACGTCGACAATGTGCAGCAGGCGAACGAAAAATTCCGTAGTATTGATGATCGCTGCTAGAGGCCACCACAATACCAGCTTCACACTCTATGCACAGTATGAACTGTACATCTATCAAAGCCTTATTGATTTATTAAAAGCAACCCTGGAATGAATACCGTAAAACATTGATATCGCCAAGAGTGCTCATTTATTACTCGACGCTTCATTTTCAAAATATTATATACACGTTTTGAAATTATGTTTTACTGAATATTGACATTTTTACTGTGAAATAAATTGTTTACAAAATATATACACGTGAGGCTATAGAAACTAGGTATCACATATACATAATATCAATGACAACATAAACATACCATTGTATTTTCTGCAGAGGTTTGTGTACCATAATGACAATTTTCATCAAATTGACAAATGCAAATAGAATTGCAAAATACATAAAGACCGTTATGTCATGAAACTTGCTTAATCGCAAACATAATGGTATCACGGTTTTAGGAAAGAAAACCAAATTACAATTACTAGTATTGACTATTGCACAAAATTGGCGAAATTTTCATCTTACAAAATCAGGTGAATAATTAAAATTGAAACTTAGGGTGCACAAACAATAACACGTTTACAGTAATAATTACAAATAAATTACTTTTCATTGCTTTTAAAATTGTGATATTTATTTCGCTTTATTGCATTTACGAATTCTTTGCGTGAAACATAGTATGGTATATTTCAATGGATTGATGTTTACAAGATTAATTTGATATGCACAGAAATGTTAGGGTGAACATCTTGTACCAAACGATTTCACTTTTTCTTGCCTGACTGCTGAATTCGTCGAATATCTTGTTTGGAGATGACTTGGAAACCATCTTTGTACTTCCCAATCTGGCCATCAAAACCTCTAACTGAATTTTTATCACGAGGCCTGCAAAAAATCACGTCAGCAATTTATTAATTCAAATCTGAACTAAATTAACACAAACAAACCTCTTATTTTTTTCTGGTTTCTTCACTTTCAATCCTAGCTTTCCTTTCTGTATTAAAGAATATCAAAGTGAATGTCGATTTTTATTTGTGCTTCTTCTCAAGTTAAAAACCTGGAATTAAGCTATACAGACCAATTCCCTAGTTTGCCTTTCTTTCAAAATCTCCTCCTGTCGCATTTTCGTGAATAATTTATAGTTGATGGACGGTTTCTTCCGAGGCTACAAGAACATAAATACTGTTTAATGAAAGCGAAAATTTCCAAACTTTTTAAATTGTCATGTAATATTACAATGGCACCCAGGCGTATGGCAATTTGCTCTTTCGAAACCATCTTCTTCTTCTTCTCAAAGCCAGTTATACCAAATTTAAGTACATCATGCCGCACTTTCTTTAAACTCATCAATTGCGGTTTTTCCTCTTTCTTCGATTTTTCAACAATTATCTTTTCAATCGCAGTTCCCTTTTCCTACATATAACGTTGTAAATATATCAAGCATTTATTTGGGGGAAAAATTAATGCATACACTCATAGTCAGTGCACTTACAGTGGGAATTTTCTTCTGTCGTTTTGTTGGATCTTCAAAAATCACAACTTTTGGACCATGTGTACTTGGTGATGCGTCTTCTGTCTTCACAGTTAGTTTGCTGGTAATGTTTGATTTGGATTTCAGCAAATGAAGTCCTAGTTCCTGAGAAAATTCTTGCAAAATGTTTCTTTTCTTCTTGACATCAGGCTTATCCATTATGGTTTTCTTTGCAGTTTTCTTTTTCTCCTTCGCAGGCATTTAACGTATATAACTGCAGCCGTCAAATGTGATGGAAAACGTTAATGGAATTTAGGACAGCATTATTAAATATAATCAATTATATAATATATTCACAGGTCGAGCCACGACGAATGCAAATCTGCAAAAAATATCTTGGACGGAAGCAAACGTTTGCATAAAGCTACGTCAGATGGCGCTGGGGCGGCAAACCTCGGCAGTTTCCATTTGACTGTTGCACTTATGCTCCGCCTAGACGACCCCACCCACTACACACGCCAAATAGAACTGAGCTATAACCAACAATACAAAACAAATTAATAATTAAAAAATAAATTACACAAGAAGAATTTGAGATTTGTAATCATTAAAAATCTGGGATTCTGCAGTAACTGTCCCCAATATGGCGGGCGAATGTTGGGGCGTATCAGGTAGGCGTGTCATGTGCGGCGCCTACCCATCATACAAGCATGATACCACAGTACTTACAGTCCCCCCTCGTTAATCCGGCAGATATGGGACCAGAGTACCGCCGAATTATCGAAAACGCCGGATTTCTGGAAATTAATTAATTGTGACATGACGATTTTTAACAGCAGAAACTACGCTTTTTTGAACACAGGGCATGTACTGTAAATCCTCGATAATAAGCCTGTCTCGAGAATACGCCGGTCTCGAAAATAAGCCCCCTTCAATTGGATTACCCGATCTACACGACTTAAAAATTCACTAAAACTAAAAAAACTTAAAAATTCAGTTCACAGTTTTCATTAAAATAAAAACAAATTGTTTCTTACAAATTTATTTATCACGAGAAATTAAGATTTGCATATTGCATGACATAAACGCGTCCGTGGTAACTTGATATTAACAAAATAAGCAGGTCTCGAAATTTAGCCGGTCTCGTAAATTAGCCAGGCCAAAAGAGAAAAAATAAATAAATAAGCCCGAGCTTATTATCGAGGATTTACGGTATGTTACACATTTGTATTGATAGGTTGAAGGTAAACAAGCTAAAACAGTACAAATTAAGAACAAATTTACTTGTTTTGTAATACCCCAGAAAAAAAAATATGCTGCAAATTTTCTACAGAAAAACATTGATTTCTGCAGATCTACAGAAATCAATATTTATCTGTAGAAAATTAGCATATTTTCAGATGCAACTGCGACTGCAGATTTTCTGCAGAAAATATATTAATAGTTTGCAGATATTTTTCAGAATTTCAGATTTTGTACAAATATTTTTAGATTTTCTACAGATTATTTTCAGTCATTGCAGAAATTGTGCCTTTTTAAAATTTCAGTATAAATAATAGAAACGGAGTGAATGGAATAAATTCTATTAGAATGAATGTAGAGAAATTCGTTAAGATTGAAATCTTTATTTACCTCCCAACAAGTATACTAAAAAATTTTCAGGAGGGAGGTCAAAAAAACGCCGGATTACCGGAGGCGCCGGATAATCGAAGGGTCGGATTATCGAGGGAGGGCTGTATAAGTATGGTGCTTCAACCGGTGACGTCACAAAGCACAGTGGATATGCCAAAAAAATTTCTGAAAATGCATAAAAATGAAGAAATTTAAAAATGTTCATGACATTGTACATTTTATGCAAATTTTTGTATTTTTTGATAATTTTAATGTTTTGAGATTTCATAACAATTATTGCGTTTTTTTACTTTATGCAAATTTTGGGGGAAAATCATAATTTGGAAATTTTGGGATTGTATGTAAATTTGTGATATTTTAGGAATGCTATGTAGGTATATTTTGACATGGATTCAAATAATTTTTTACATTTTGGGTATTTTATGCAATTTTTGCAATTTTGTGCAAATTTTAACATTTTTTTAGGGAATTTTTTAAATGTTAGCATTTTAAGGATTTTATAATCAAAGTATATGTATTAAAAATTGGTTTAATATTTCGAAATTTTAACCGTCCTATTTTTAAAATATTTTTCAGAAATTTCGGCATTTTTGCATTTTTGGAAAATCCAGCTTGCTTTGTGACGTCACCGGTTGAAAGATTGAAGCGCCTACCTTCGCCCGCCATGTTGGGGACAGTTAGGGGTCGTCCTCATTTTTAGCCAATTTTACACCCCCCCCCCCCCCCCTTCTGTACGCAGGCGTCCCCCTCACCCCCCCCCCCCCCCCTCCGTACGTACACTATGATTCATCAAAATTTTTGTTTTACTATATTGAACTTATAACAAGTTGTTTTTTTTACTTTTCACTGGTATTCAAATTTAGTATATACATACAAAGTAGCTAAATTTCTTCACAAAATGCGGGTTTTACTCAAGTTTTCAGGTTTTCAATTGCAAGCCCTGACTGCATGGTGTACATACACTTGGAAGAGACCCCCCCAATACTCATGCATCACGTTTCCTGCCACCCCTCCCCTGTGCGTACGTATTAAATGGACGGCCCCTTACTGCCGAGCACCCTAAAAATCTATTTACTCCAGAGAAAAATCCAACCACTCTCATTGGCTGATGAACCACTTGAAGACCACAACCGATTAGATCACGGATTATACATATACTTGTAATCCGTGATTAGATTAGATAGACCAATGTTTTTTCAGTATCAAATGATTATACAGACCAATGACGTACGATACGCAATTTTGCATTAATTACTGTATTTCTCATTCCAATCGGACGCTCCACTGTTAACATTTCATTGGCTGAAGCACGCCATTATACTTTACTATCGTGTTCTCAGTCAAAGAATGTTACAAAAGAGGCAGTCTCACCTGGATCTCTATGTCTTGAATTTTACATTACGTAGTTGATTTTGCTGTTCTGGATTTTATGTTCATTTCATATTTCTCCCGACCTCAATTGTGCCGGCTTGGATTCATTTGCATTTGTTATTGTTAAACTTTATGAATATCCATCCTCTTGTCCAATTTGGAAAAAAATAAACTCAAATTATCTGTTGTGACAGTACGCAAGCCTGCAGCAATAGTTTTTTTTAAGAACATGTAAGAATTTGCTTAGGTATAAATGTTCAATAAAGCATGTTCATAATGGCGGAAATTGAATTTTCACATTCAAATCATTGTTCAAATTGCTACACAAGATGGCAAAACAAAATCCGCTTAGCCCCTCTCATGGCGCTACAGGTTTCATAAAGTCTTTGCCAATTAGAAAAAAAGGCAATTAATGAAGGAATTGCTAAATTCCAAACGTATGCAATTTTTTTTACACGGTGCATAGCGGTTTCGTACTTTCGCCATTAATTCCGCTCTGACTTCATTTCATAATTATGCCCCATTGTTGCTTATTCAAATGACCAAAATCGACATTATTTTGCATCAGGTGCGTGCATACCAAGAACAGGTCAAAATTGTAAAATGTCTACATCCCACGTTATATTTTCCAGAGAGGTGACATTTAGCCATAAATGGAGCGTCCGCGATGGCCAATCACAAATCCCCATTTAAAGCCAGATTGCGTCACAACAGAATCTCAAACAGGTTTCCTGAATAAATTTCAACACGCCTAAGTTCCAAATTTGGAAGGAAAATATGTTGTAACAATCCTTTTTTTCTCAAAGCACGAAAAATGCTAAGAAAAATTTATTCAAATTCTAATCAATAAATAATTGAGAAATAAAATGATGAGGCTAACGCAGTAACACTACAGACAAACGATGAAAGCGGTCCCAAAATTCCCAAGTATATTCGGACCCCTCAATGGACCGAATGGAAAGTCTGACTTCACGTAGGCGAGCAACCAATCGCGTTATTGGAAAAGCTGGGAGCGTGATGGGAGGAACCAATGAGAAGAGAGCCAAGCTGACTGTATAAAAAGGTGGAATCTCGATTTATTTTACACTCAGTTTGTTATCGGGGCAACGTTGCACGTTCCGTACAAACAGTAGCAAGAACACCTCTTCTTTCCACTTTTTTGCAGTTATCAACTAAAAATACTGTGCCAAAATGGTAAGTATGGTGATTTTCGCATAAATGGCGCAAAAAGCGAGAGAAAAACGACGGATAACGAAATTTACATGCGAGCCGTTTTAAGGTGTGGCGGCAGGTCATTCCACAAAGAAGCTGTTGGCGCAAACCCCTTTAACGACTAAACTATTGGCACCAATTCGCGAACCAATTCTCAATAGTTACATTTATCGTTTGCGTGGAATTTTATATCATTTTTGAACGTTAAAAGCGTCAAAACAGTTACCCGGCATAACGAGTGACGTCATAAAAAAACAGGTTTTCTAAAGCTATATGTATGCCTATTGACGCGTGGATCCAGTTGATTTTGCGCCGGAGCTCCATTGCTATTTGTTAAAAATTGAATCTGATTAATTTGTGGAGCAAGGCAGTAGAAAACGATGGGGAATCGTGCTGATCAGTGCGGGCAAGATGGCGGTTGATAAAGGCGGGAACGCGTGGCGTCGTAACGGACTTTGGAGAACAGCGTTAAAAATGATTTTTTTTAAGGTGAAATGGCGGCGCTATGCAAATCAACTAGGACGGCCAAATAAGGCTTTGATACAGCCGGAAATGAGTATTGGGCGACCTAGATGTGTAGGTGCGGTCGTGGTTTGCGTGCAATAAGATGACGTTTACACCGGTGTGGGTGGAATTAAAATGGTAGGCGTGGCTACATGGTGACGCATTGCGGCAAAACTATCGATCGAATTTTGCCCGAACATTCCTACTTATATTAATACATTTTTTAAATATTAAAACAATAACTAAGCTTGTTTTAAAAACGAATTTGGCTATAATTGGTCATCTTATCACTAGCCGGAAATGCCCTGTCCTTGTGTCCAATCTTATTAAATACAAACAATTGGTGGGAGAAGCTGTATGGTTTGGGGTGGAGTGCAATTTGAGGATGACGTCACGGTCCCCTTCCGCTCACTTAATCGCTTTTGTATGCGCAGTTTCGATCGCTGGTTTCCCTATGAATCATGGTTGAGACTATAAACGCCTAGTCAATAAATTTGACTGAAATAAAACCTTGATGTGTTTATAAATGTGCTTTGTTCTTTTTTTCGTTTGCATAGCGTGAATGCATTAGCATACATGTTGGACAGGCGGGAGTACAGATCGGCAATGCATGCTGGGAACTGTACTGTTTGGAACATGGAATCCAACCTGATGGGCAGATGCCAAGTGACAAGACAGTTGGCGGGGGCGATGACTCTTTCAATACGTTTTTTAGCGAGACTGGAGCTGGCAAACATGTGCCCAGAGCAGTCTTTGTTGACCTGGAACCAACTGTAGTGGGTGAGTGAACGCAAATCTTAATCTTGAAGGGGGGAAAAAATGAAGAACCAAATAGTCAACTTTTCCGTTCAATTTGGTTCATAATTTACAGATGAGGTGCGCACTGGCACATACCGTCAACTTTTCCACCCTGAGCAATTGATCACTGGCAAAGAAGATGCGGCCAACAACTACGCTCGAGGTACGCATGGCTAATGGTGGGATCAAATGTATTGTGTAGTTTGAAACTTCTGCATACTTGACTGAATGACATGATGAGGCATTGGCAATATTTTCTCTAGAAAATTGGCGCATTTTCTAATGTAGGAAATGCAAATGTTACGCTTTAAGTACGTCGTATTTGAAAGTTAAATACAAAAGTACTTGTTCCGAAGCATAAGTGTTCTTAATTGTTTTTAGGCTTGCCAAAGTTTTTAATTGTGCCAAGCTAAGTCGCTGATGGGCTTCAGTCTTGGCAAGTCACTTGCTTATTGTGGCTAAAGTCGGTTTTTCCCATATGCATAGGTCACTACACCATTGGAAAAGAAATCGTCGACTTGGTCCTGGACAGAATCCGTAAACTCGCTGACCAATGTACTGGCTTGCAAGGCTTCTTGATATTCCACAGCTTCGGTGGAGGAACTGGATCTGGGTTCACATCCCTTCTCATGGAAAGGCTGTCCGTCGACTATGGCAAGAAATCGAAACTTGAATTCGCCATCTACCCTGCTCCTCAGGTAAAGAATAAATGTGCAGATGGTGTGGTGGGGAATCTCCAAGAGACTTGAATATTAAACATTGGATTAGGTTTCCACTGCTGTCGTTGAGCCATACAATTCCATCTTGACCACCCATACCACTCTGGAACATTCCGACTGCGCTTTCATGGTCGACAACGAAGCCATCTATGACATTTGCCGCCGAAACCTGGACATCGAACGCCCAACCTACACGAACTTGAACAGGCTCATCGGTCAAATCGTTTCCTCCATCACCGCTTCTCTGCGTTTCGATGGCGCACTCAATGTGGACCTTACCGAATTCCAGACCAATCTTGTGCCCTACCCTCGCATCCACTTCCCTTTGGTAAATATATCTTAAGTTTGAGACTTAAGGGTGTATAGTCAATCGTAGACGCAAATTGTAAGTTTATTTTAATCCTCAGGTGACCTATGCTCCAGTAATTTCTGCCGAGAAGGCCTACCATGAACAGCTTTCGGTCCAAGAAATCACCAATGCGTGCTTCGAGCCCGCTAACCAGATGGTGAAGTGTGACCCTCGTCACGGAAAGTACATGGCATGTTGCATGCTGTACAGAGGTGACGTGGTCCCGAAAGACGTAAACGCAGCTATTGCTGCCATCAAGACCAAGCGTACCATCCAGTTCGTGGACTGGTGCCCAACTGGTTTCAAGGTATGTTTGCAGTTACTACTGGTAGCATCTACGAATGGAAGTTTAATGGTACGTGTTTTATTTTATTAGGTGGGTATCAACTACCAGCCACCCACTGTAGTACCAGGTGGTGACCTGGCCAAGGTGCAACGTGCTGTGTGCATGTTGAGCAACACCACGGCCATTGCCGAAGCTTGGGCTCGTCTTGACCACAAGTTCGACTTGATGTACGCCAAGAGAGCCTTCGTACACTGGTACGTCGGTGAAGGTATGGAGGAAGGAGAGTTTGCCGAAGCCCGTGAGGATCTTGCAGCTTTGGAGAAAGATTACGAGGAAGTTGGCATCGATTCCATGGAAGGAGATGTTGGCGAGGCTGAAGAATATTAAGAAAATTCTAAAATTCATTTATTAAAATTGTCACTTCGACTCCTTGTGTTTTGAGACAATGGCTTAATATGAATTTGAAACATTAAAAGACTCGTGCAAATCAACATGGTGTAGTGAATTTGTATCTCCTGAATGTTTTCAGCTTCCAGTGCAGTGCTGTAAACGTTAGGTAACTAAACAAAATTCACTCGAAAAATAACAGTAAAACTGACTAGACCAATTACTTGTGTACTATGCTAATTGTCCAGGACTTGTGAGAACCTATTTATGTAAATCATAATAGTTTCGGGCAATGACCATTTTGGAATACCAGTTTCATAACGAGGTTTCTCTCCGGCGACTTTTGAAAAGCCGGATGCTGATGATTAATTACATTTGCAGGTGGCTTTTAAAAAAATTATTGGATAACGAAATGACGGCTTTGGTCAGGTCATTGTACTTCAAACATCTTTGCTTTGTCGTGTACAGGAGTTTGCAACGTGCACGAATTGAAATGTACAAATCCACGCAATAATAGCTGGCATAAATTTTATTCGTTCAACATCTCTTCGTCGAGTGTGACATCCAAGCTTGCATATAAAAATATTTTTTCATGCTACTGCGTACTACCCACGTTACTTCAGTCAGATCTCGTAAGAATACTGTCAATATATGCACAAATCAATAAATGAGATTCATACAAAATAACGCCCACTAAGCACCAATCATTAAATTGTAACCATAGATCATTTTTCACAATATATAATGAGAGACCGTCAACAAGTTTCGCAACGCAAATTACAAATTATTTCTTAAAATAATTGTGCGTTCCTCGTGAAGAGAAATCAAAGACATTTCCTTCAAAATTGTCACAATGTGCTACGTAATTTAAGAACGACCCCTAAGATTACAAAATTTGCTTTAAATTTGCACTGTGGAAAATACTCCATCGATTATTTTGGAAATATAGCATAATTATTAAATGAAGTGCTTCCATTAAAATTTTGCTATATCGCCTTTGTAATTCAAAATACTACATAGATAAACCATGATTGATAGCCCTACTGAATGCATTCGGTATAACGAACTTTGCCTTTGGATAATTACTGTAACACAAAACCGTTGCAGACTTATTCCAAGGCATCGCCCTAACCATACTGTATATACTTCGCAAAAAAACTAAATCCCACCAAAATATTCAACAAATATAGGACACTATACATATATGCGATAACAAGCCAAATGGGCGAACATACACAATACAAAAAAGTTCAACCATGCAAAATAGTACGCAACATAAGCGAACTTATATCGGTAAAACAAGTGATAAATGTCTTCTGGTCCCTTAATTTCATAAATGCCCAATAGGGAAGTCATTGAACGCGAAAACAGGCCAACAAACCTCGAACAAATACGACAGCATTCGGCTAGGCCTAATACGATTTAGGGTTAGCGCCATTAGGCCTAATATGATGCAACCACTCAATGTATGGATAGATATTTTAGAACTAATGAGCATGTCGCACAGAAAGATAATGCCAATGTTGAACAGGTTGCCAAAGCATGAGAATATTTGAAGCCTCCGTGTACTGGCGTGTACAAGAACGAGCCATTTCAGTATAATGCAGATTTTTTTTTAAATTGCCAAACAATTAAACATTTTCTAGGAAACTATCATGGAATTAACTTTCAGCATACACGGAATTAAAAGATGGAGTATTTGTATTTCAATTATATTGCAATCCAAGCAGTATTGTAAATAAATAAAACTATAGCAAGGAATGTATGTTATGTTGAATTGATTTTAACAAACACATCAATATTATACTCAGCCAAAGATTTTGTGAAAAACGATTAACGCATGCAACTATGGTACATGAACTCATAAAGTGCATTTAACGTTTCTGTAAAATGTTAGAAAAATTGCTAAATGAAATATTTATAGCATTGCCAATAAAATAAAAGCAAAACGCATAGGTGCAAAAAGCCAGAATATAAAAAAAAATGTAAATCACAATTGTTTTACACTGCCACTCATGCAGGATTGGGCCAAAAAAATAATTGAACATACATTACTTAATCTAGGAAATGGTGATAAGCCCATATACAGTATTTCTGTATATTACAGCAACCTTGGCACAAGTATTGTGCATATAAACTTACACAACATGATTTATAACAGGATAACTGATCACAGTGTTTCAAAAAGCATTAGCAGTGGCAACCATGTAAATTTCCTGGATTAATAAAATAAAAAAACATACAATACCGATGGCAGATTTATTGCTTGACTGTAATGTTTTTCTTATACGGATAAAGCTAGCTATTAACATTGCTGTCTGCAGTTTCAATCTTGCCTGCAAGGTCTGCAGCCATTTCTTTGAAGACTACAGGGTCCAGATTCTTAGCTAGAAGATAATATAGAAACCAATCTCCTAAAGTGGCTCTATTAAGAATCGCTCGAAGATTATCTGGTGAAGCATGACGTGCTCTTGCTCTCAACAAGGTAAAACGATATCTGGGCATTGCAATTATAATCAAACGATATATAATCACCAAAGCCGTTAAAACCGCTAATATGATAAACCAGAACCAGATGAAAATGAAAATCTTCTCGTTAACAATATTCTGTGGCAGGATACAGAGTGCATCATGTTTCATGATGTCCCCTGAAGGACCCGTCACGAAGAATAGACATTTCGTCATTCTTGGGAAGACATAGATCATCGGATCAGCCCTTACATTTTGATCCATTTCGGAATATTCTAAGACCTTTGAACCATAAGAGAAAAATTCGCCTCCGAGGAATCTGTCCATCAGGTACATCTGTCCAATGACATTGACCAGGCATAATACCTCACAGACAAAGTACCTGATGGAATAGCTATTGTGTCTTCGGAGATTCTTGGTCAGATATTCTACAAGAACCTTTTTCTTGTTGGTCTTTTCTTCTTCTGAGATTACACCGACATGCATGCCTAAGACAATTGTGTTGAGAAGCCCACCTTCCCACATCTTCCACAACCATCTTGGAACGTAGAAAAGCATTGCTTGGAAGAATAAGAAGAAGGCAACCCACTGGTAGTAAGCATAGTACTTGGCAGTGCCATTGTCAACATCTTCACTGTTGTCAATGCCGGAATGAGCAACGTCTTTTCCGTTTATCTTACCATGGGCACCTGGCATTGTGAATGTAGACGAGATCCAGCAATAGACATTAATGTAAGGCACAACATTTTCTTTTCCCATGAAACAGTCAATGGGATTTCCAAAGTACTGTTTCGCGGTCAACATAACACTGAAAGCTACCAACACTATGGTTGTGAACAGGTAATGAAGTCGGAAGATGGCATTGTCGGTGATAATTACGTGACGTTTGATGACGGATCTAAGTGATCCGAAAAGGTCGATCATTTTTGCTGGTGTTGTTATGCAGGAAAGTCAATGTCACTCTTTGCCACGCACAGCAACACAAACGTTGTTATAGCTGCAAATGTCTGTGAAACAGAATTCACTCAAGCATTGCCCCAAAAATTACTTGTTTCCTCTAAAAACAGGAACTAGTGCCAATTTTTTCAACTTATGGCACCAGCTGATTCTGGACGATGTTCCTCCAAAGTTTCCAACTTGATGTGAGAGAACACAGTCAAATTTTACTCCCCCAACTTGAGTACAATTTTGAAACCTCCCACAGTTGAAACACAACACCTCCCCATGGTTCAATGAACACCAATCCCGGCACATGGGCGTAAATGCGAGTGATGAGGAGTGTCCATCAGGTTACGCCTACTTATACTGGCCTCGTCCACAGGGTGCTCTCGTGTGCATCTGCAGGCCTTGCCAAAGTCATTCAGTGCACATTTTCAAAGTGGACCAACCGGTTTCAACTGAATCCCCTGTTGTTTTCAAGTTGGAACTTTGGCATAAGGGGGACATGACGAGGGTGGAGGTTTGGGTGAGAGCGCAGGAAAACATCATCCCTCCAAAGTCCCTGAAGTCCCTGGCCCCCGGGGGCATCTGCGTCCGCTCTGTCCTTCCCCGCCTCCAAACTAAATCCCTCACCCCTCAAACTGCTCATGAACACAAAAACAGCAGCATTTTGACCAGCTTGACGGCTTCTTTTACCCTCCAAAACCCTCCACAAGGGCATTTGTAGTACACCCTTATTATTCCCACATGTTTTTCTGGATAGTTTATAGTAAACATTAAACGGCAGTGTAGTTAAATGACGGATTCGTGTTCAAAAATGACTTCGCAGGGAGTGCAATGGAAAGTTTTTGGCAAATGTGGAAAACATAAGTTTTGTACGAAGTCAATTTTTAAATATAAACAAAGAGAAGGGAAAGTTTGAGGGTGAGGTTAGAGTAGACCATTTTTTGCGGTTTGTTGGGTTCTGAAGAAAGAATTCATAACTTACAAGTTTTGGATTGTTGTAATGTAGGAATAATATTTGGTTGCGTGTATGGATTTAGAAAATGCTTTGTCAAAATAAGAAATGCCAGGTGATACCATTAATTAAGTTTCGCTTTCTCACTTTATTATGCAGTTTTTAGTTATTTATATACCAATATACACAATTGCTAGGGAAAATGGTATTGAACTACATTGGAAGCACCTGGAAAAATAAAAAAAGAGAAAGTTGCAATAAATTGTATACTAACACAGCTGTGTATAGCAAAACACACTTGCGATACGGATTACAACTTGCACAGCAGTTGCCTATATAACAAGTACAAGAATGAAAAACTTGAAAGCTTGCGCAAAACATCATAAGGTTAATCATTTTACAATCTTTTATCACTTCATCTGAGATTTGGTTTAAGTAGATGTTATTGCAGCCTTGGAAAAATAATAGTACTATAAAATACAAGAATTAAAGTCATTTTATGACATTATATATAGCTACTGGTCAAATTTATTATTCACAAATTGACAAACATGTTTTTGCGATCGCATGTTAAATAATATTAACAGAAATTCCAGATCACGAAACGAATATAACTTCGCGTTGAATGCGTATATTAATATAAATGATAATTTATATCGTACTAAGTAGTGCGAAACTAGAAAAAGCGTAATTTCAGTCCTGTTCCATTTACAATTTGCCCTAATAAGCAATCTTACACAATGGTGTCCCTTTGACACTATTCCTAGATATTAAAAAATATGTTCATAAATTCTACAATTTTGGCATAAGTGTTTTCATAAAATTCTAATAGCAATCAATTACCCTGATCCCGCGCGTATAGGCACCATTGGAATATATAGTAGTCTTCAAAAAAACTTTGTATTGGCCGCGGCCTATGCACGCGGGATTAGGGTAGCTGTGCAAATCATTCATCCCGTTCAAACGTTTTTAAATCCTTTACATATTCACGAAAGTTCATTTCACGCAAGTTTTTTTGCTCCTATTTACCAAGAATGAAGTAACAAAAATGCTCTGTTCAGTGGCGCATGGCTTCTTTTTTCCTAAAGTAGGTACGTAACAGTATATCACACAATGAAATGCGGTTGTCTTCTATATGGTGTGATACCATATTATCATGCTATTGTTAATAATTTCGTTGTCTACAATAAAATTACACCATCAACTGATGTATGCAGCACGTCCTTTATAATAAAAGTTTGTGATACAGGATTGAGGTCACAAGTGCACTTGAAAACATTTTATTCTTGAACACGTTCACAAACATGCTGCAGAGCAACACGTGGCAACAGCAGCTTGTTTCTGCAAATCATTTTTCATGTCCTAATTTTGTTGATATGCATATCCATTGACTCCAAACCAAAATTTTTCCTCGACCTGCGCCAGGAAGACAGATCAGAATTCATAGAAATCTAGTAAATTTCACATGTCATGGACAAGATTACAGAACAGTACACGGAAAAAGTAAAGGAAAAAGACAATGAAAGCATGACAGCAAGGTGATAATGAAAGTTAACTTTTGTTACCTACAACAGGAAACTACATGCAATGGCCTGTTAACAGCGCAATTGAAATAATTGCCCCTGTCTAGGACTTGTCTTTTCATTGCATCAACAAGCACATTTAATTTAAATTACACTGAAAGAGATAGTCGGAGTGGACAAAATACTTAATAAACAAACAAAATACAAATGATAGTGCATAAATTTAGATAATATTACATATAATAAAAA
Source organism: Glomeris maerens (assembly GCA_023279145.1). Lineage (NCBI taxonomy): Eukaryota > Metazoa > Arthropoda > Diplopoda > Glomerida > Glomeridae > Glomeris > Glomeris maerens. The sequence goes on along the minus strand of WWPM01024542.1, from coordinate 757 downwards.
AGTGTTGCAAACGGGTCCCTGCATAAAATATAAAGTGTTGAGTTATTACTCGTATATGGGCAAGTCAATTACTATCTGAAATATATTAGGCCAGTCAAATTAGACATTAAAATCGCAAAGTGTGATGTAGTTCTGATTTTTTGACATGTTGTTAGGACCAGTTAGGGTAGTGTGAACCCAAGTTTGCAGCTTCGAAAAACCTGTGCTACTTGCGTAATATGCAAAAAACCGCAAAATTTTCGGACTTTTTCCGGTTATCGCCTTATAACGCATAAGCTACGCGTTTGTCGGTATTAGTCTTTATTATCATTGTTAAAGTACAGTACATTTGCAACAATGTAAGCCCAATCGCAGCTTTTTTGGTTCATTAGTTTCCGAGATATGGCACTTTACAAAGTGGACATTTTTCACAAAAAATCTGAATTTCAAAATTTGATCTTGTTTGGGGCCAAATATCGACCTAACCGCTAATCCTACAAGAAATGTCATAAGGAATAGAGTTATAGTAAATTTTACTGGCTTCCATTTCAGCACAAAGCGAGTCTGTACACCCAAATAGTTCTCTTGCAATCGTAAACAAGGAAAAATATGATTTCTTAAATAAATAAGCCTAAGCACTTTCAATAACAATTTGTGGGCACTTGAGAAGAATGAAATCATGAAATGTTTTTTGTCAAGAGAGAGGGAGGAAAAGAGACAGAATCATGTTTAGCGGTGGGAAAATATGCATGATATAAAAAAATCTTGTAAATCAGTC
>WWPM01024541.1:0-14379 GCA_023279145.1 Glomeris maerens | reverse complement strand
AACATTACTGTTTTATGCGAGGCTTCAGACATTATCCAACATAAAACAGTTAATATACTAACAAACACTTGCTGTACCTTATTACAAAGTTATTTCTGCTTCGATATTTTTCTTGTGGTATTTATTAATAACTCATCCTTTGTCCAGAAGTAGTCTATTTATCATCTTCAGCTCCATTAATTTTCTCCTCAGGTCATTTTTATTAATTAGGGACTGCTTTGTTAATGTAATTGTTTCCCTAATGTACCTCACAGCACAGTATAATGTTGTAATAACATATCTCACAATTTACATTGTCTAGCAAGAAAATTCGTGATTATTATAATAGGAATTCATTTCAGTTGTCGTTTTAGAATATACTGCGAGTCATTGGAGGTGTTGGCGCTTCATACTGTGGGAGGATCAACGGTGTGGGGTGATTGGGGGGAGCCACCTTGCCCTATTGCTCCCTGCAGTCACTGAGCATGGTGTGGGAGCGGTACCAGATGGATCCAACTCTAACCCTAACAATCCCCCATTTGCCACTTTTTCCACTGCATTCTAGAAATTTGCGTTTTTGAAAAGCGTTTGCCCGTCCCAATTTTTTTTCTTCCCAAGCAAGACGTTCGTTTTGTTTACTTTTGCCCGAAAAACAACCAAACAAATGATAATGACGTCGCCTATGCCGACGGTTTCCGGTTATGGCGCCTAAAAACCATGTCCAACTAGTGTTTGTTCACTTACAATGAGATTCCAGTAAGAGATTTTATAAAGCAACACCATCGATAATATCGATATTTTCCTGCGTAAAACTCTTGCAGAGCAACTAGTTTTCAAAACGAACATGCTAAATGATTACAAATTGATATGTACAAGACAGGACAAACCGGGCCCCTTATGTGTTACAATATACCTTTGTTTTAGGCAAATTAAAAAAAAAACTACAAACATATAAATCGTTTTCGAACTGAAGATGGCTGTGAGATTTGTTTTGCTTTTTAGTGTCGTCTTTTTCATTATCCCCATCTTCAGAATTTTTCAAAGTTGTCTGATTGATCAGTCCCCATATTGAAATGTAAGCTTATCGAACACAAAATCCTTATGGTACCCTCCCACTTCTGGCGTACATAGTAACTGCAGAATTTCACGATGAAAGGAATCAGTTGTAACTAAACAGTAGTAAGCCTACTGTGTAGATAATCAAGACAATAAAATTGTATTAATACTCGTTTTTGGAATGATTGTTTCGATTGAAATTTCACCCAGCTTTAAAATAGTCTCCGAAATTTAATCTAGCTAATAATCCCTTTGCTATGAATGGAGGACTCTTAGCTTGAATATAAACGATGTACACGGATCGTACTTTTCATGATATTTTTATAATTTGTTCGTAGATGTCATTTGAAATAAAGTGGTGGATGGTGCTGCTGGTTGAATTTGCTTTTAAAAGAGCATAAACCATCGTTTACGGGATCATGAAATAATGAAGAATTTTGCTGTGTGACGTTATAACCAAATTGAGGAAAATCTTAAAAATTTTTCGCCATGAGTTACTTGGAAATTCATCTATAAATATGAGAAACTCGGGTGTTCCTTGAAACATGAAGTCCTAACTGGGAAAAGTGTTTTGTAATTCCTCTGAACGCCAACTGTTTAACCAACAAGCAATGTGAGATTGTGCATGGAACAAGTAATTTCCCATATGACGAATCCTTTAAAAGTACGTACAGTGTTCTATGTATAGAAAATTATTTGTGAATGGCAATCCAAACCAGGCTTTTAATCAGAAATTATTTAGTCGCCGAAATTCTCAATTTAATATTGAAAAGTTAGCTGACTGAGGTCCATATGGCAGTATTGCGAGGATTACTACTTATGTAAGTATATGTATAATATTGTTCGTTTACTTAAGCGCTTGATTAATGACTGAGGTCGTGTGATCCTGAGCAGGCAATTTGGCCTTTCGTGCATATATTAAAGTGCAGTGCATGCCAAACAATAGACAATCGACTATCGACTGGACTTTGTCCATCCGTCTGCAAATTTCCGGATGCAAATTAATTGTGCAAATATTTTCTCAAGGTTCACAGGTGTCAACTGAAATCAGCATTTAACTAACAGATGGTACATCCTATTGTGTCGTATTACAGACGTTCCTATCGTTTGTTGCTGTAGCTGTATTATTGTCCATATAGCTATTCTGTCCATTTTTTGCTTATGGTTATTGTGACGCAACATGACGTCATCGTGGGGTGTTGTCCTGCATTTCCCTATGGGGCAAAACTAAATCGGGCTTTATTAGTTTGTTTTACGAGCGCGACAGCAAAATGCCGACTTGGAGAAGCAAGTTTGCATTTCATTGAATTTTATTTTACGGTCGCAAAATAGAAAGTGTGACGTCATAACCCTTTCGTGTCACATGCTTTTTCAGTCACCCAGCTGGCTATAAGATGTTTTCTTTAGCCGCATTAAACAAACGCACACCTATAGCAATAACTTGCATATTATATTTACCAATTTGTAAATCAGACTCTATATTCAGATAGAGGACATTGTATTGAAAGATTTTTGGTCAAGTTTAATTGTTGCAGCGATTTATAATTTCACAAATTTAAGGCAATGTTGATATCATATAGAAATTTTTCCTTTCACTCCACTCTGACCATCTGCCTAATTTCTCAAACATTTCGATATCTTAGCTATACATATTTTGAAGGTTTTTCCTGGTTGACAGCAACCATCAATGTGTTAGCTATTTATTTTCCTTGTTTTCATAATCAGAAATTTGGCCAACTGCCCAATTTGGCTAGTCACTTGGCTTTGGAACCAACCATACAAGCAGGTTGCCCATATTTCATTGCTCTATGGAATGATAGACGCCAAAATGCATGAACAAATCTGTAATTCGCCACCATATTACTCAACAGTATGGCTTTTTGAAAATATAACTGGACATGAATGGGTTTTCTGGCATAAAATTATCACTGAATGCATTGTTGTATAAGATGTAGGCCTATGAATAATTAGTAGTGACCAGTGGAATTTGAAGCAATTAATGGAAAGAATTGATAGTTAATTTGGAGCACGAGTTGCAGAAGTACAGTTTGGCAACAGAGCACAAAGTTTGTCGGTCGAGGGTGGACTAGGAGCTGAGCGGAGGACTACACAGGCAGGCAGCGGAAGGAAGTAGTGCGAGGGCGAAGTTTGAACTTTGAAGAGCAGATTGGAGTGCGAGTGCCATGGAGGGGCCACAAAGGGTGGCTGCATGGCCAGAATCGATAAATCGAGCACAATCGACTTGCTATTTAGTCGACTTTCTCAGAATCCACCACAAATTCTTATTATTTTCGCATTGAACCAAGAATAGCTGAAGTAATCTGGAGAACATGCAAACTAACCAATATCTGCAGAACACAATACTATTTCATCTGTTCCAAATTTGACAGCAGTATTACGAATTTCCTTATCCTTGCATAAAATTCAGATTTCAAGCACGCTGCGTAATTAAATCACAAATTCTCGTATTACATCTGATCTGAATCGAAAATAGCTGAATGGGATTGTCCAGCAATAAAGGGAGAGTTCAGTGGAAAATTCATGGACTCAATTGTAAAATAAAACAAAAAAAGCGAGATTTGAATTGGACATGTAGGTCAATTTTATTTTCAAAAGGAAGACATTAGAAATTGAGCGTCGTAGATTTAATAGTTGGCAAAAGAAAACTGACCAAGTTAATGATTCTGCGATTAATCGCACTTGCTGGAGTGCATGTATGTATGATGCTAAAGTCTGAGCACAGTGCACTCTCGTGGCAAGGGGTGCAAACTGGAATGCGGAGTTTGGTGCGAGAACGACACACTGTGGTTGAGTGGGCAACGTTGCTAGTGAGTGAGATTGGTGTTTGCTGACACGACACTCAGATGTCCGGGGATGGTCAGTAATGTCCAGCGGCGGAAGGTTACTAGCCGCAATCGGCGCTTGACCGCTCTTTCGGATGTGACCAGCATTGCAGCAAGGAAACCATGGTTGACCTGGAGGAAAAGCCCCCAGAGCCCCCGGTAATATATGTATAAAAACTTGTCTTCTAAACTTATCTGATAACTTGCTGTCCATGTTGACCACTCACTCGCTAATCCCTGACCTGATACAAGGTGGTTTGTGAAACTTTCCAAACTTTTTGTTTGGCCAAAATTGCGCCATTTTGAGGATTCAAGTGAACTCTGACCTCCCTCCTTGTTTGTGACTTGTTCGCTCGTGAGAAGTTTTCTTGGCGAAAATGCACAGAACAGTGTTTGTTCTTCTGGGTGGTGTGACGTCACAGCTCGTTTATGTGGTTTCTGGAAGGAAATTCCTTTTTTCCTCCTTATTCAAGCAATGGTTGCGGACGACATTATTATAGTGGGCATGCGCTTTTGTGACATGGGAAATTGCGAACAAAGGTCATTTTTTGAGATATAAGATTAATTTCCGTACTTTTTTGGGAACGTTTGCAATTTTGCAAAACATGCTCAAAATTGAAATGTACTCAGCTGTGATGCAGCTTATTTGTATTATAAAGTCATTGTCGTCCTTGAATTTGTTTATATGCACAACTGCATATTGAATGACACGTTCTATACTTGGGACAATATTGGCTACATTCCAATATCGGCGTGTGCATTAATCGTTATGTGAACACTGAACAGAACATGAGGAAAATTTGCATAATATAGACGACCAATATTTTTCATTTTTTAAAAACATAATGTGACCTAAACGCCGGTTAATATGGCAATAACATAGGCTAATTTATTCATTTCTAATATAAACAATGTTATTATTCCAACAATAGATTTTGAACATGGGATCCGGGTTGGGCACACTGCAGAATTTGAAATTTTGGAAATGAATACAACAAGCAATATTTGTAATAGATCTACTAACTGTTCATAAATTAATACACGTTTCAAAATGGCTAACAAGTAGTTGAAAACACAATTCACCTTGGTTACTTATGATGTAGGCCTATAAGTCAATTTAAGTGGATAGTTGGAGGACATAATACGTTCGTACTAGTTGTTCTTTCAGGTGTGCTATCTAAACTTCGTCATAGTAAATAATTTTCATATGGCGCAGGTAAGACAGCTGCTGATAAAAACCATTATCCATCTAGAGATTATGTATGAAAATCATATTATATTTCATTTCAACAACAGTCTGTGTAGAGAAAGGCAAATGGAAGTTGATATATAAAGTAGTTTATTAGCAGATCTCAATATTTCCCAAACTGCATGGCATCACAGTATTTCTATACAATAATGTAATTGTGCTCTGTTTTGGTGGATAGCCGTGCAGGTTGATTTTGCTTTTTCAAATTGATACAACAATTTTAGTTCAAATCTGTCTTCCATGACATAGAAAATACTTAGCACACAAGTAAAATTGTTATGATTTCCAATCGCAAAAACCTAACGAACCGCTCGATATACAGGGTATTTCAAAACTCTATGTACAAACTTTCAAGGTATGTAATATGCATGAAAGCAAGAAAAAACTTTCATATGAACCCATGTCCGCAAACGCTCGGTTTTGTCTGTAGCCCCCGAAACGTGACATCCGTAATGTATGCTCCCTAGTGTGAATGCATGTCTTGTGAAACCAACGTGTGACCCTAGGAATAAGCGGATGAAGTTATGACAATGCATTTATACAGTTTGGACACCAATAAGTAAACACTTATTCACAAGAGTTGTTCGAAATTGCAGCCCCCCCCCCCCCCCCCCCGGTGGCGTTCGTTATATCGAGATTCGACTGTAAATGTTATTTTTACCTTAATTGCAACATAAAGTGTCAAAATTTTACACATTTATAATTGTCGAACATAAGAGACTTTGTAAATTGGGCAAAAAAATGCTAAGATCGACTTTTTGAGCTGAACATGTAACTCCATGAAAATTAAATTGTCAACTAATGTAATTGCCCAATCAGGTTGGAGATCTGTTGCAAGGACGAGATACTACTGAAGCCGTGTTGGTAAATGCAAGCGGCAACAAGACGAACGATGCAAAAGAGGGCTGCAATACGCATTGCTGGTGGACATTGCAAATGGCCGCCGTCCACCAGAACCAAGATGCGCTCTGCACGTGCGTCCTTGTCAGTTTGGACTCTGCCAATAATTCGGCTTGTCGAGGTCGCCCTAAACGCCCTTTGGACTGGGTCGGCCCACTATTTGCTGACCGTTCAATCCAATAATGACCTCTTCCTATACCAATACTTTTCTAATTATTGCTTGGCGCTGAGTTTATTATCTGTTAATTCTCGATGCAGTGCAAGTTTATTTTGGGCGTTGTGAGATCATACAGCTTTGGAATCTTGGGAAGGGGCCGGCGTTTCCACTCACTCTAGCTCTCACCATCTTTCATTTATTGGCCTTGGCGAGGCAGGGAGGGGTAAAAACTTTACAAGCATAAAGCATGCCAAATGCGATTCTTATTGCCTCCAAGAACTACATACACTAACAGTGAGCTCATTAGTCAGAATATGCATTTGGAGGAATCGATGCCCATGAACTGCGTTATCAGTTTTATCACCAGGGAAACTGGGCATTGATCCGAACACAAATACAACAAATATGTGATGATTATTATCTTTTCTGTGCGTTGCTTAGCGGTCAGTAATTTGACCTATCAAATTTGCCGATGTAACTAGCCGTCTTATTTCCTCCCATATATTGTTTCGGGATTAGGGCTTGAAGGCAGATCTATTTCTTTCGGTAACCTTGGTGACCCACTGGTAACCTGTTCGATGTAGCGATGTAGCGTTTTGTATTTCTTTTTTGTTATTCTGACATAATGAATACAATTCTAGTTTTCTTCAGATTTCAAGTGGGCATTATTGTGGTCACATTGCCGACCAAAGACTGGTAAATTGAAACCGTTTTCTCAATTTAAACTAATTGAGTTTTTTTTTAAGTGAAATTCTTAGATTAAAGCCGGCCACACAAAAAACAGACAAATCTCAAGATTTGGACAGCATAGACCCGTTTTTAGATTTACCTCAACATGTGTGATTATGTATGATCTTAAGACTAGCAGCTGTCTGAACGGATTGAAGAAATTTTAACGAAAATCATTTCGAAAATCTGCGCAGACCAGACTGTGTCCATATCTATATATACGGGAAAAATTCAAATAACTCTCACAGCACTAATTTTTTTTAATTATTTTCTTTTTTAAGATCATAAACTGGTCAATTTATTTAAGACAAGTGATGTTTACTTTGTTTTTTTGGTAACCCTACAAGAAAAAATCGCACTGTTAAGTCAGGTGATCTTGGGGGCCAAAGAATGTCACCAAACTGTGAAATGACACGATTATAGAAAAGCTGTCGAATAGCTGCCATTGACGGTCTTTCTGTGTTGGCCGTGGCTCCAGCAAGCACTTGTCCTAAAACAATTGACCAGTTGAAAATTCAGATTAGACGAGAAGTTGCTGCGATTCCGAGAGAGATGTTGGAAAGATCCATGCACAATTTCAGGAACGCATACGTGCGAATGGAGACCATCTTACAGCCCTTAATTTCAAAACATGAGATTTTAAACCTTCGGGATCATAAATGGCATGTAGTGTAGTTGGTGATTGTACTATTATGGATGTTGTTCGAGAGGCAGTCACCTGCTAAATGCCTTCTGAGTGGTCTTTAACATCGATACACTCCAACCGATACTCTACATACTGATATTGACTTGATATCGATATGACGATCAGTGTGACCAGATCATTGCGAAGTTCCGGCCAAATTTAGCTATTTCGGAATGGCCGTTTGCCGGGAATTTCACAATGATCTGTTCAAACTAATGACGATACTACATCTCTCCCTGTGTAAACCGTAGCTTGGTATTCTTAAACTACAGTGACTGTTAACATTCGAACGTACCGGACACAAGAATAAAAGTTACTTTGCAAGCAGAGAATAAGTTAAACGATTGGGTTTACGAACGGGTCGTTTTGATGCATAAACGGGAAGCTCACTAACTTCAGCAGCTTCGGGGATGGCCTCCAGAGTCTCTGTATCCTCAGCCTCTGGAGCATCTGCCACAGAACTTGAGACAGCAGCGTTCAAGCGGGACTGGACTGCTGTCTCCGGTGAACGCTTGGGACCAGGCCAATCACACCGTTATGATTGTTCACGATACTTGGTATCTCTGTCGGGGGCTGTTCATCCATCTGAAGAACTCTGCGTTGCAAGTGAGAACTTGCCCACTGCTAGCATTGTCGCGCGACAACTTGTGTTCCTCTTGTTTCCACAACAGTGAGCAGGTTAGGGTCGTACCTCAACATCAACTTGTTGTCCATTCGCTGCTTGGCTAAGACGACATCTTCCACTCGAAGCTTGTGTTGATGGGCCCAACGACGTTTTGACTCTCATGGAATATCGTCTTAATGGGAATGCAGGGCTGACACCAGTCGTTGCATGAGGAGTTGCACGATAGTTTATGAGGAGTTGGAGTAAATTGCGAGTCCAGGAATCTTCATCAATCAATGAGGTGCGAGCAACTTTTCGTAAGCTTGCTATGAACTTCTCCACTAGGCCGTTTGCTTGTGGCCAAAGAGAAGTGATGTGATTATGTAGAAAACCCAGAGTTCTAGCGAAATCAGAGAACTCGACTCTGTTGAAGGGCAGACCTTCATCCATCCTTAGCTTGACTGGAATACCATATTCACTTAAAACTTCTTTAAACGCACGGCACACTGGAGATACGGCTGTGGAAGGCACGATTCGCACTACCGGAAATCTGGAAAACTCATCAATGATGACCAGACGATACTTTTGTGATGGGAACGGGCCAACGAAATCAGCATGAAGTCGTTGCCAGGGACCTTTTGGTAGCTTTGACATCTTCAGAGGTTGTGTCGCAGAGGCCACTGAAGTTGCTTGGAATGCAAGACATTTGCTGACCATTTCGTCAGTTAGCTTATCCATTTGAGGGAACTACACTTTGTCGCGAAGTAGCTGCTTGGTTTTAGTAATGCCCAGAAGACCTTCGTGTGCTAGGGCCATTAACTTTTTCCGAAGGATGGCTGGAATTACTAGAGGACGATACTCTTACTGGCGAAAGGCCGTTCTGTCTCCATTAGGCGGAACGGTTGAAGCTCTTGGTCTCTCTTTACCGACGGCCAGCATCCTGTTAGCGATTCTATAACCAACTGAAGTGTCTGGTTGTCATCAGCGCACTGAGCAACTTCTTCCACTGTCGCGCGTCAATGTCCTTCGTGGTTGCGAGGGAGTTCAGATAAACTTCAGCTCTAGCCTTGGTGGTCAGCGCGCTGCCAGGGTTTAGGTTTGACACATGGCGAGATAGATAATCACTAGGATTATCTGATCCTGGTAGATGATGAATGGAGAGAGAGTACTGCTGCGATCACATCATCCATCTCTTCATCCGCGCTGAGGTTCTGCTCCAGGGATAATTGAAGAAAGAGACCAGTGGTTTGTGATCCGAGAAGATAGTCAGTCGGGAACCAAACACATAGAGATGAAAGTATTCCACTGCCCACCTGACGGCTAGCATCTCGTGCTCGATCTGTGAGTACCGCTGTTCGACATCAGACAGAGCATGATTTGCATATATGTACAATGATTTTGCAGGCACTGTCAGATGCTTTCTGGCAAAGGACTGCACCTAATCCAACAGGACTTGCATCTACCACCAGATAGGTTTTCTGTGCAATATCAAACAGGGTCGTCAGAGTTTCACCAATTAGGGACTAACATATTTGTTAAAAGGCTTCGTCTTGTGCAGTTGACCGTGTCCAAGTCACGTCATCCCGCAACAGGTTTCGTAGAAGGGCTATTAATTCAGCAAGATGAGGGATGAATCTTCCACGATAGGTCACAAGTCCTAGAAAAAAAGAATTATTTTTTTTAGTGCTGAGAGAGTTATTTCAAATTTTCCTGTATTACTGGAAAACCCTGTATAAAAATCAAACACCATGTGTTGCTGGTGACGCAACTCCTCCTAAACTACTGCACCAATTTGAACCAAATTTTGGCACATACCCCACCCCCCCGAGTGTTTACATATGCCCATCACCTACCTCACACACCTGTAAGAGATAAAATCTTAATTTACAAGAAAACAGCACCATCTGTTGGACGCGAATGCAACACGTTTGCCCAATTCCATTTCAGTTTCACGATTCCATTCCAATTCCGCTAAATACATTCACGAATAAGGACGTTCCATTTCACAATTCCACTGCCACAACAAATTTCGAATCAACAAATACCGGTAATAATCAATTCTTAATGTATTTAGTTATTTCTTAGGCACGGAAGTTCATTCTCTTTAAAATTCTGTATTATGCATGCACTTTAAAAATAATCTTTAATACTTGCTAACCAGAAAACACACATACTGTAATTGCGAAAAACATATTGTATTTTTGTTTCTTTAATTATCATTTCACGTTTTTGCTAGCAATAAAGCATATTTTTGTCCAAATTTACATCTTACAGTTGTTCACAGGTAAATTTAGTGTTGGTTAGCTGAAGAGTGAACCTGAACGTACTACGTTGTATAAAAGCGGAATCTGAATCAAAAATCACTTTTTGCAGCAAGGGCATAGAGCAGGATCATTTAAAAGGTTTTTTAGAGAAAGAAACGCTCTTCCTTTTCCAAAAACCCTCCAGATTATCCTGCCCCATGCCCCTGTAGCAAAAAGTGAGACCTTCAGCACTGATTCCAATTGAAGTGAGTTTAAACAAGTTTTTATTGTTTTTTTTTAATTTGCTGTTAAAAATGCATGAATTTGACTTTACATGTAAAAAAAATATGCATTTAAAACTATAAAATGCAAAATATGCATGTTTTTTTGTAAGAAAAACATGGAAATATTCATTTGTATGCAACATAAAGGTTTCATTTTTGTGATATCGTAAATTCCGTCCCTTAGTTATTCCCAATGTTACCCAGAGTTTACAGTGGTCGGGAAAACGGGGAATTACTGTATTTATCAATTCTACTGGACCAGTAACCGACCTAGAATTGGTCTGTTTGGGAATTTGCATACGATTCTTGGAATTGGGGAAATGTTTGATTTTTCTTGGGGGCTTACGAAAACAGGAAATTTGCTAGGTTCGGTTACCAAAGTTTTATTGAATTTGTCGTGTAATAATATAATCAAATATTGGGAATCAGTCGGTTACACACTGTCTGTGCGTCAAATTGGGCTGCCTCGGTTAAAACCCTAGAATAATTGTAATACCTTAAACAAAAGCTCCACTATTTCCACTTGCAAAATTATGTTGCGTAACCAAAACATCGTAATAAATTCGTCGAAATCTGACGAGTTCGCCATTTCATTGTCGGTAAAAATCACACAAACATGACGTCATAATTGTGAACAGGATACTATGTGTGAACGCGACAACAATTAGCTCCTCGATTATCTTAAAGGATATTAAGTTAGCGTCTACTAAGTGAATAGACACTAGCGCATGTGTGTACATGGTATTAGGTCCATATGATATTTAATGACTTTCACTCACTCCCACAAATTGCGATGGTGGAAACGAATTAGTGAATCACGCTGTATACTAGTAGCACGATGGTCGGTTATCTGACAATCACAATGATATCTTTGTCTCTATCAGTTTAAATTCAACTTATTAATTGAAAACTTTGGTTTATGAATGAAAGCTACTGATTGGCCTACAATACCTTTATGCATAAATCACGTTTTCTGATTGAGCAACTGCACAAAAAATAGGGCTATAATTGCATTTATTGCAAATTAATTCATAGTTTTAATATTGCATTCCCGTTTGTTTTCGTGGAGATTTCCCTGTGCTTATATTGTAGGATGTTTGCACCATAGATGGCGATAGAAATTTGCTTGTTGGCAATTTCGAACTCAGCTTAAAATTAAATTCATGGATTTTTGACATGAAAAAACAATAATTTTGTACATTTGTTTTGTGCTAGCTATGCGTTTGCAATTTGTCTACCTTCAAGCAATTTTTGTTTTTCTTATTTTCTGAAGCTTGTACATGTATGTAATTATTAGGATTATAATGACAGTAAGACTACCATTATTTTAATACGATTTAACATAGTCACGATCCTTACTACAGGGTGTTGCCGAATTCGTTGTACAAACTGACAGGGTATATTCCCTGCACAAAAAGAAGACTTAAAGTTCCTATGAACCCATGTCCGCAAATGCTTAGTTTTTTAAGTAGCACCTACATAAAATTTGACATCCATAATTCATGCTCCCCACATCTTTATTAGGAACGCATACGAGTCCTTAATAAATGATCAATGGAAAGATGTGGGTAGCATGAATTATGGATGTCAAATTTTATGTCGGTGCTACTTAAAAAACTAAGAATTTGCGGACATGGGTTCATAGGAACTTTAAGTCTTCTTTCTGTGCAGGGAATATGCCCTGGGGCAATTCCATGTTGCTGACGCACAAATTTGCATCGTTAAATTCTTTATTTAAATATATATTTATTATGTTTTTTGTGATATTTAAATTTTTTTTTTTGCCAATATGTCTGGGAGACTATGAAATTTGAGATAAAAAAGCTCAAAATTTATTTACCATAACCAATTAAACAATATTTATTTTCAAAGTGTGTGTTGCTGACGCACCTCAATTTCACCATGAAATGCGACCTTGGTGTATGCTTATTAAATATCAAATCGGCTGTTAAAGTTCTTTTTTCAAGTCAATATGATTTCTATGGCTATCCTAGTTTTATAAAAGTTAAACAGCAAGAAAATCCAAGCTATAGCACACAAGGAATTAGCTTTTAAAGTCATTGCGGACGCATAATTTTTGTGTTACACATACGTGGAATTCACCCCTGTCAGTTTGTACAACGAATTCGGCAACACCCTGTATAAACCTTGATTTGATATCAAATCTAGTAGTTCGCCAAAATATCACAATCTATTGACAAAATAAGGAAAACCAAGTTCAAAAGCCTTGTGTATGTAAAGCAATTTGCATATATAAACCTTCGGGTGACAAAGATCTTAATGTTGAACATATCATGAGAGTATAATGCCAAATTTTATTATTGAATACGACGTTTTGCGAAAATCCGGTCAGTGGGTCCGGCTATTTTATTGTTCGTTTTCTATATGTGGGGCGCATTTCTCTCTGTATGTGTATTTGTGGTACAGGGTGTCTCACTTGGGGCTGACCCTTTAAAACTACGAATTGCTCTGCAACACATGCATCTAGCATCATGTACCATGACTCAAAAGATTCCTTATGTATATTGGAGAATTGGTTGAGTGTAATAAAGAGGCACTGCACAATAGAGGGCGCCAATGTGGCGACCGGGAATCACCAGCATAGCGCAGAGAAGCTGTCTTACTCCAAAAGACTTTATCCCACCAAAGTGAGGAAAGCAAGCATGCCATGTACCGTACCAATAAATAGGCGCTGTACGATAGAGGGCACCAATGTAGCCCGATTTAACTCCGCCATGTTTTTTCTATGAGGATATTTAAAGACCAAGATTTATGCAAGCGACCCCAAAACTATAGAACTGAAAGAAAACATAAAGTGTGAAATTGCTGCCATTGACAGTGCCATGTTGCAGACAACATTCACAAATATGGAGCGTACGTAGCGTTGCTTTGTGTGCGTGGACGTTTGTGGAGGACATTTCCAACACCTTTTGTAATGTAGACTTGTTTATCATGAATGAAAGGTATTTCAGGTTCCTCCACTGTGCTTTTAAGTTTACACGTTCCCGAGTTAAACGAATATTTAAAGGATCAGCCCCGAGTGAGACGCCCTGTATTTGTAGAGAAGCAAAACAGATGTACTTATACTGGTGATGCGCCCCACGTTTTCCTTTGTAGTTGTAATTGTTGTAAATTATTTTTTGTAATTTTTAGTAGTTCATTCGTAAAATGTGTTTTTTTTTAAAAAAAAACTTTTTTATTTTATTATTTTATCCTTTTTAGTTATAAGTTGTTTAAAAAGCTTGTGAGTTATTGGTATGATTGTCTCAATTTTTTGTCTTGTTCTGAGCGCAATTATGCAGCAAGTGTTTATGTTGCAAGCGGTGAGTTATACTCCCCAATGAACCATCCGTTACGGACGGGTCCACTACTTTCCGAGGAAGGAAGAAGTGAAGTGTTCAATACTTGGTGTGCTGTCATGAATGGATAAATTCATAATTTATTGTAAATGGTGTTGAGAATGGGAAACAAACTACCGATGACGGTTTTCTCTGGAAAGTGAGCTTTCTGTAAATTTTGAGAATGATAGGTGGTTATGAAGTGGGTGAAATCTCGATTCGACGCGCGCTGGGGAAGTATTGCAAAGTTTCAAGCCAATTCAGCATTCGATCACAAAATGTGTTGTTTTATTAGAACATGGATTGCAAGGT
>WWPM01024538.1:0-17965 GCA_023279145.1 Glomeris maerens | reverse complement strand
GGATTAGTTACCAAGACTTTGTCCTTCCCCACCGTTTCTTTGATGTACTCTATGCACTGCAACTCACGGCCTTGCATCGTGTACGTGCCGCTGACGCCCACTACGTCAAACAGGAAGTTCTTCAGCATCGTCACGCCGTTCTCGGTTAGATCGACTTCCGGGTGGAATTGGAGCCCGTAAACCCTCAGCTTGTCGTTGGATATAGCTAATAAATGAAATAAAACAGTTACGATCCATCTTAGCGATGCGAGTGTAACATTGACGGGATACAAATCGAACCGGCTATAACGTTGCCAGAGTGCCCAACCGCACGGAAGCCTTCGGCAAGCTTATCGACACTATCTCCGTGGGTTAATAAAACTTTCTGCGCCTTTTCCAGCCCTCTGAAAGAGAACGAGTGCCGAAATTAGCTCACTTTACATAATGAATGCGGACATTTTCCCAAGTTTACTTGAAGACGACGCAGCTGTTGTCGACGGAAATGGTGAACTGACCATCTTCACGGAAAGCTTTCTTATTTACGGCTCCTCCAAATTCTTTGTTGATCATCTTGTTTCAAATAAGAAAAAGAGCTTCGATGCCAAATTTGGCTACAGCGGTTTTGAAATAATTGCGCTACTCACCTGCATACCATAGCAGATGCCCAATACGGGGATGTCGCTTCGAAAGATATTGCCGTCATAGTGTGGAGCGTCAAATGCGTACACCGAATTTGGTCCTCCGGATACGACAATCCCTCTGCAGAGAATAAAATACACCATCAGCGATGTACATTTCTGCTAGGAATTCGGCATACGGGAAAAAATAATAACGGGTCCAAAGCAACGAGATGCCCCAAAAGATATACACAGATAATAGTTTTTACAGTAACACACAACGCAAGGGCATTCTGATATTATACATGCACAAGCACATATTGGGAACTTGAAATATCAAGCAGATGATCATTTCCATGAACCTTGGAACGAACCCCGTGTTATTATAGCAGAATTGATGACAAATAATCTATATACAAACTTATATCCTCGTTCTTGTAGGGTGAATGCTGGTGTGTCCAAAGGTAAGAGGTCAGCCTCGACTTTCAGTTCTCTAATTCGTCTGTCGATGAGCTGCAATTGGTGAAAAACACAAGCAATGAATAAATTAGTGGTTCAAAGAGGAACGATTGATTTTTCACCAACCTTTCCATATTGTGCTCCTGCATCTAAAATGGCAATTTTCTCCGAATTCAAGAGCCCATTAACGTGATTATCAGCTCCCGTATCGTGCATTGCACCGCCTCCCCAGCAGCACTGAATTATTACACGAAAAATCAAATGAAAAATACAAACGATCGAGATATTTTCGTCATAATTCGCAATGTTTCATTCCCCCCAAGCACAATTTGATTTAATTTTCAAGTGACGAGGACATTGAAACATGAACTCAAACAGAACAGGCAAAAGAAACGGTATTCATTTACGTTTTCCTAATAGAGCGATGCGCCTTGGGTTTTTAAATAGTTTTCCGACAGACATCATTAGGCCTAATACCTTTAGGGTTAACGACGTTCGTCACGAATCTAACTCAATTTTTGAAAATCCTAACAACGGAAATGAAACGAACCTTGAATAGAGAGATCTTGTTAAGATCGAGTGGCTGCTTCCAACACGATGTCTCCCGTCTTCAAGACAGCAAATTCAAGACTAGAATAGATAGATCATCACTTCTCGCGCCGAATCTTATCACAAGAGCAAGACTGTAATCGATACCCAACACGATACGATGAAGTACCGGTACAGAATCAAAATACAAAGACATCACATGTTACCAGGTAGCCAGCAGCTCTTCACGATGCGACTGTGCCACCAGGTGGCGCGATTGGGGCAGATGACGTCATGCCGCGTTTTAGCCCAATCAAAGATTGATACATATTAAATCATGGGGATTGCGCTATACTGCCACCTCCCCCAACGTAATTACTCGTTTTTATAACGGTAATAATGAAACCAACACCCATTAAAATTCGTGCACATGATCTTAAAACAAAAACCAAACTCAAGAAAAGTATACTAGGAACAGAATAAGCAAAGAAAAACGGGAAATATTAAAGGAAATAACGGAACATATTAATATTGTACATCCGGGGTGTGTACATCATATGTATATTAATAGAGAAAGAAAAATCAAATGCAAAAACATTGAATATTTAAATCCTTCATTTTTCCCCACCTGAATAAATATTAACAGCGCGATAATTTCGTCGAAATTTTTACCTATTAAATACCAACAAGTCAGCTATTTATCCATATTGACATTTATTGGTTATTAAACACGCAGTTTCAATATTAAATGCATAACTTAAATGTAAAAACGTGGGGAATGAATCAAGCGATACCAGTTTGGAAAAAACTTACAAAATGCAAACGATTTCCAACCGACATATGAAATTAATCTACGCCAAGAGGCAAAAAGCAACTCTACCGCAATTATTTTATGAATCGCTAACTAATAACCAAAAAAAATTGTATGTACACGACACGGCCCAAACGTTGTGAAAAAAACACAACCCCAACTGAAACCCCTTCGCCAAGCAAATATACCCGAGTGAATCACCATTTCAGAATAAGAAATTATTCCTGGGCTGAACGTAACATCAAACGCATTCTATTTCGTATGGGATGTATTTTTTTTAAATGGAGAAACACAAAAAGGGTTGGGTATTTGATCATTATTAGATCTCATGATAAATAAAGAGACGGGGAAAAAAATCGATCCCTCGCATCTTGTACACGTTCAAAAAACACGGTCGCGTGACAAAAAACGGCCACCTGCTTCTTTGTGTTCCAAGTCGGGGGGAAAAGGGGAGGTCAATTTAACCAGCAAAACTGCGGTTTCAAAAATTACAGTAAGATGCATTTCTTCTTCTTGGCTGGCTCTGGAGGTTCTAGAGCGGCCAGAATAGCTTCATCAAAGACATTCTTAAGGCCTTTCTAAAATATGAAGAAGAAAAAAAAACACAAGAATTACAATAATAACCAACAACAATTCCAACTACACAATGTAATTCAAGGAATAGGCATTCTGAACTGAGCCCCATGTTATCTTCAAAGCTAAATTTGATACTTCCACGCATATTCTATGTACAACTTTGCACTGGCATTACCTAGAAGTTCAACTACACTGTTGCTTGTACTTTCTGGGTGAAGAGTAATTAATTACACAAAAGACAATATACTAACCAGGACTAAGCACCCACATCCTTTAACATGCGAGAAACGAACGACCACCACAAGATAGGTTGATGGCAATTCAGCCTCACAACATGGTTTTTTCTGTCTTTCTTTAGCGAATCTTGTATCAGTAACGATAATTGGCTCGTGTTTAAGCATGCAATTTCAATATTATTGTACTATTCTCAAATGGTGTACAATTGACCAGACGAATCTAGTGTTTTCTTGATACAGTATCCACCATATGGATCACTGGCATTTTTGACACTATCGGAGATGTGGGCAACCCAGAATCACAGGTGGGCACATGGTTTGCGTACTATTGTGTCCTTGATTACTCAAAATTTACCTGCGTCAGAGCTGAACATTCCACGTATTTCACCGCTTTCAGTTCCTTGGCAAGTTTCTCTCCCTGTTCGAACGTGATGGGCTTCTGCTTATTCTTCGCGAGTTTATCGATGGTTAGCGCGTCATCGCGGAGGTCGATCTGGGTTCCAACCAGTAGGAATGGCGTCTTCTGACAGTGATGGGTTATTTCAGGCACCCACTGGACGAATGAAAGACCAAGACACGGTTAACTTCCGAGGTTACCGCTTGCCGCAGCCGTTCGGCAAGTAGTACCTTCTCCTTGACGTTTTCAAACGAGGACGGAGAGACAACCGAGAAGCAAACTAGGAAGACGTCGGTTTGAGGGTAGCTTAGGGGCCTGAGCCTGTCGTAATCTTCTTGACCGGCAGTGTCGAACAAGCCGAGGGTGTAAGGTTCCCCTCCGATCATCACAGTAACCGCATAGTTGTCGAACACCTGAATCCAATCCAAATATCGTCAATACGTACTAATGTCATCACCGAAAACAAGAAAAGCCGGTGCAGATCCCTTGCAAACATTCTGGAATTCAGGACGAATTGATCATCTGGCAATTTTAACTCCTTTGGAAGTTTCTTGCCTCTTACAAGAAACAGGTTTGAGGTCTCAAAACACAACTACTAATTATACAGGCTAGCTTTCAAATGGTAATTGGTAACATACTTTTATGCAAATATAGTCGAGAATACAGGAATATACAAGAGCTTAGTTGACAATATTGACATCTTACCATTACTGCGGCCACAAATAACACACTCGTAATGTAACCGTAATCAATGACAATTTATAATTACCATTTTGTAATCTAATGAATCAATTTACATTTCGCAAGTTTATTTCGGCTTCTACTATATAAGCAATTTTCCTACTACATTCCCCCTCAAGTTGCCGAGTGATCTTCACACACTGCTAACAGCGAAAATTAATTACCGTAGGAACATATTCTGATGGAAACTTATTAGTTGTGTAGGATATGAGGAGACAAGTTTTTCCCACAGCTCCGTCTCCAACAACGACACATTTGATGGTCTGCATTGCTAATGACGTCAGTCGCCCTGAAAATATACCAACAAACTTTTCATTCATCAACCTTGTTTACCTTGCATCGACTGGCTCAAAAGAAACCACAAATAAAACACACACTTCACATCTTGCTTCGCATGTGATCAACGGGCAAAATTCAGCACCACAAAACCACATCTTGTATACACATTTCACAATTTCCTACCACAAAAATTGGCATTTCATAATGCTTCCTGGTTTATGTACTTATCAAAACTTGCTATTACACATCTTGTCAATTAGATCCAAGTTTTGATTCAACATATGGCAATCCTTTTTAAGTTTTTTTTAGATCCCAATACTTCATTTCTGTTATGCAGCTTGTAGTTATACACACATTCATAAATACTGTGCAGCGTACTAATTCTACAAATCAATAATTTAATGGAATTTTTTATGAAAATTCCCCATAAACTTACCGAAAAAAGACAAACATAGTTTCGTAAATATGTATTGTATATTGCAATCTTTTTTACGATTAGTGACGTGGTATGCATTAACAAACAAAAAAAAATCGATATTTCTATTCCATGTTAAACCAGTTAAATGTACCGTTGTCTAGCCAAATACAAACCAAACGTATTTAGCAAGTCCCGTTTGACATAATTTACCGAAATATACAAATTCATGTCGGTTCTTCAATAGCAGAAAATTACTTTGGAAACTTAGCAACTGAAATATGCATTTCTAAGTATTCGTAATCCCTGGCATATGAAGGACATTGAAAGCGAATAAAATATGATTAATGACTGATCACGTTTCGCTTTCAGATTATCTAGAAAAGAATCGACGCGAGATCACAACACGAGAAACAGTAGCAACCGCCGCAGCCATCTTGAAGGTTTCTAGCACTGCTTCCCAGTCGGCAAACGAGTCATTACACTGCAATATTGCAAAATGTTCCAGAAATAAAATGAAAATCTCACCACGGATTCACGGCAATTCCACAACTGCGCCGGATCAGCGCGGGATTCGAGCGGATCGGCAATTTTTGCCGACTTCTACGCGGAACAACGGACCTTTTTCGAGAGCAAAATCACCACTCCTTGCTTTTGATGAAGGCGTTTATAGATGACGCGACGGGGTCGATTTCACGGGCAAAAGTGTTGCCAGACGCCCAGTGTCTCCATCAATGCAGCAATGCCCCGCCTCCCTTGCAACATGAAACCAATTATACCACCCAACGAGTACAAATGGGCGGGGTTACGCTGCATTCATTCATGTTTGCCCTACCATTCCTTCCATGGATCGTCATTACCAATCAAACGCGCCAATCGCGTTTAGATTTTAGAAATAATGGGCGTTATCGTTATTATATTACAACGCGTGGAGAATGGGACACTCAAAGTTACAATGATTACGCTTGCAACGCCACCACTTGGTAGGAAAGCAAAACTTCTCCATAACGTAGTCTATGGCATGCAATGCCATCTATTACCAAGTAATAGCATTAAAACAGAAATTAAACAAAAAAAATAACATGGAGCCACTCGGTTCCGGTTGACCGTCGCAACGCGGTCCGACCGATAATTTGTTTAAAAGGCGGCCACCTCCGGGGAATTTGCTCTTTGGTTGCTTAAAGGATGATGTGGTAGTCCAAAGTGCAATCTAATTACGCAACCGGAAAGGAGGAACATTTGGTCGTTTAAGACGGCGAATCACGATGGGATCTCGAAGGTCTGTGTTGTAAATTCATATTTTCAATAAAGGAAAGAATATTGAGAGAACAGAAAGCTTCTAAACTACAATAATTTGTAAACGATGCCCGTGCAAAATTTTCCTCTCGTGCATTTTTGCTTGTAGTTGCCACGATTCAAACTCAAATATAGAGGTCATTCCCTGACATAATCATGTGAAATACGGTGAAAATCGCTATTAATTTTGAAAATTAGGTTCGAACCGCGAAAAGCTTGCATCCAATTACTCGAAACTCACTCAATCCGGTTTGCTAAGCTCCCTAAAGCCAAAACCTGTAAATATTTTAGATTTTAATCTAGAAATCCGACTTTAGATATGCTCGCAACTTTCTTTCACGGTCCCTACGTGATTCCTACGGGTGACGTCACCGCTAGTTGCGCTCATGTGCATTATGAGATTGCTTGAAAACGAGATTACAAAAGCTGCGAATCACGCGGATGAAACGGTGCAAACAAGATAAAAGTTGGATCAAGTGCATCACCTTATGACGAATCAAGTAGCAATCGTATTCCTAGCTACGAAAGATTATACGATATTTACGTAGATGCGCGTGCAACGTTCTAAAAGCGTCACCATGCTTCGCCTTTGAGTGACGTAACGAATAGTTGCACGACACGATGCAAGAAAGTTGCATAAGCAAACAAATCTACTTCTGCTATGAAAAACATCAAAATTATAACTATTCTCGTGATAAAATTTGCTACGCGCAAAATCTCATCGATTTCCTTAACGTTTGTAAAAATTTAAACACATATAGGCGTACAATATGGAATTGTTATTAGAAGTATTAGCTGTGACGCAATTTTGTTGCATGGGAATTGATCCGGCGCAATCTTTGCGTACTTTGCGTTATGGATGTCTTGCGGGCAATATTTATCTACGCAATGAAGTTGCTCACGATTTTGTTGTTTGCCCTCTAAAATAGCCTTATTGAATTTTTGTGGACTTTCAATTTTTTGTGAAAGATGGTTCCATCCCAACATTTCCGGTTTGGATGCGGAGACGGTTCTTATGGGTAGAGGATATGATGGAAGTTTTTTGGCAAGGCCCAGCAAAAGTAACCCTGGAGATTTTACTTTATCAGTGAGGTAAACTGCATTAGTTTTTAAAACAATAACGATACTGCACTGGAAAACTAATAATTTTTTTGTTAATAAATCCAACACAATACCTTTAATATTTTAATAATGTATCCATCAACTTAAATACAATTTTGACAGTTAAAAATGACATATGTAGTATTTAGGATTGACATCATACAATAATGGGGCGCAATTATATTGTCTGAAACAATTAACTTTTAAATCGACAAATACATATATATTTGTAATGAAATCAAATAAACTGTGCAGGAGAAATGGAGAAGTCACACACATCAAGATTCAAAACACGGGAGACTTCTACGACTTGTACGGAGGTGAAAAATTTGCTACTCTGGCTGAATTGGTCCAATATTACATGGAAAACCAGGGCCAACTGAAGGAGAAAAACGGTGAGGTCATCGAGCTTCGGTACCCATTGAATTGTGCGGACCCAACAACAGAAAGGTAGGTAAAATGTGAAATGTCTGCATTTCAAAATCACAGTTGTACCCATCTGGCTGCATATTCCAGCGAAATATGCGATATTTTATCTGATAATTCCGTCTCATATTTCAGGAATGTTACTGGTTTGGAAAAAGTGAATGTATAACAAAACAGGAAATGATTTTGCATGCAAATTATGTACGTGCTATACACAATTAAAATGGAATATTGTTTGCGTTGCGCTCCAAGGACCATAATTTGTTTTGTATAATTGTCTAATGTAGTTCAGATGTAAATAGACGATTTTAAAAAAAAATGGCACTGAACTGAAACAGCACATTTTCTCCCAATAACGATGACAATTATTGGTAATCAGGTGGTTCCATGGTCACCTTTCCGGAAAGGAAGCCGAGAGACTGATTTTGGAGAAAGGGAAGAACGGCAGTTTCTTGGTACGCGAGAGCCAGAGCAAACCCGGGGACTATGTGCTGTCAGTGAGAACGGACGACAAAGTCACACACGTCATGATACGATTGCAAGTATGTTTCTAAGCGAGGATTGAACGCAAAACCGCAGATTGTGGCACCAAGACGTGCCATCATGGATCGGTAAAAAACATGCACCGTTTCTCATTTGGGACAAGGATGGCAAGTACGATGTCGGTGGAGGCGAGAAGTTCGACAGCCTCAGTGAGCTTGTTGACCACTACAAGAAGAATCCAATGGTTGAAACCACGGGCACTGTGGTGCATCTCAAGCAACCGTTCAACGCCACCAGGATCAACGCGTCCACCATCCAATGCAGAGTTCAAGAGTTGTCAAAGGAAAATGTCCAAACTAGTGGCAAAGCCGGTTTCTGGGAAGAGTTTGAGGTTCAGCATATGTGTTGTTTTATAATAAAACATTTTCTTATCATTTGCAAACATGCAAAATCTCCACTCAAATATTATTCCTCCTTAGACATCAAAGAGTCCTCCATATAAAATTACTTTATTACTTGACACAGTAATTGTCAAGTCTGTAGCTAAGCTTAAATTGCCAAGTCTCTAAATCCCATTTAAGAATTCAAAAACATCCTGACAGTTATGCATAAGCTTTGCGTGAAGGTTGTACGACTAGTACAATGGCACTAAATGCGCCTATTTTGCCTTAACAAGATTACCAATGATCTGCTTTGCCTCACAATATATATCTGCACTTTGTCGTATCGTAGTCACTTCAACAGCAAGAATGCAAACATCTGTACAGTCGCAAGGAGGGCCAGCGACCTGAGAACCGAAATAAAAACCGATACAAGAACATATTGCCTTGTAAGTGACCACGCAGCTGCCAGATAATTACCGCATATCGTAATAAATATGTGATGCAAACCGAACTGCTTTTATACAGTTGACCACACGAGAGTCAAGCTGCAGGAGACTGATCAGGACGCCGTGGGATCAGAGTACATCAACGCTAACATGATCAGTGTTAGTTACCGAATCTAAGTGGCTACCGGTCGTGTTTTTTTTTACTAGCTGACGGTCCGATATGATTTCATCTTTTCCAGCAGACGGATGATGAACTCGGCGAAGGGATCAACAAATGTTACATAGCCACGCAGGGATGTTTACCGAGCACAGCCAATGACTTTTGGTGGATGATATGGCAACAGAATTCCAGGGTTATTGTGATGACAACGAAGGAAGTTGAAAGGGGAAAGGTGAAACTATAAGTTAAACAGATGGTAATGTTTAAAACTTTCAATTATAGTAATTGTCATTTAAAAAAAAAACAGGTGAAATGCGCACGATACTGGCCAGATGATGGGCAATCGAAGGAATGCGGCAAAATCACTGTACAAAACAGCGCGGAGTCGTCCACGGTGGATTACACCTTGCGGGAATTTGTTGTAATCAAAGAAGGAGAGGTATATGGACGGCTATAAAATGCATCTCTGTCGTCTGTTTCAGTATTAATATCAATAAATCTACTTTTCCACAACAGACAGAAGAAAGAAAGATCTACCACTACCATTTTCAAGCTTGGCCAGACCACGGTGTTCCTCTGGATCCTGGCTGCGTTTTAAATTTCCTACACGACGTGAACACGCGTCAGGACTCCATAGCAGATGCTGGGCCCATCGTTGTGCATTGCAGGTAAAGTAAGAAAAAAATACCAAGTGAATGTAGTGAATTCCTACAATACTGGAGTCTGGACTGTTCATTTTAGTGCTGGTATTGGACGTACTGGAACGTTCATAGTCATTGACATGATCATCAACCAAATCAAGAGAATCGGTAAGTAAACTAGTCATTGCAGACTGTTGCGTTCTGTGAAAAGACCTTTTCTCCAAATTTGCTGACAAACTTTTCCAGATAAGTCAGTGGCACGTAAAAATTATGAAATTTCCAGCTTGTGAAATCAATTCAGTGAAATTAGGGCTTAGGTCAAAAAAAGGCCTTCACAGTATGCAGATGTTACTTTTCTCAAAGACCATATCAATCAATACGAGTTGCTACTTTTGTGCTGTTTAGGTTTGGACTGCGAGATTGACATTCAGCGCACCGTTCAGATGGTTAGGTCCCAACGTTCCGGCATGGTGCAGACAGAAGCTCAGTACAAATTCGTGTACATGGCCGTGCAGCATTACATCGACACTGTATCGCAGAGGATGCAAGCCGAGCAGGTCAGTTCCTACGTGTTCAACTTCTGCCGCTTGCACGTGAAACACACGTATTGTGGTGCTACAGAAAAGCATTCAACTGGGGCGCGAGTACAGCAACATAAAGTACACAAGCGAGGCAATCGGATGCACGGACCCGGCCAAGGCCCTATCCAGATCGACCATTTCGCTTCCGACAACACCTAACCTGGCTCCCAAGGACCCCAAGAAGCACGTTACGGCAACAAGCAATTCCACGAACGCGAAGACCAAAGAGAGCCACATTCCGAGGTAAATGCCGACAGGGTCGTCAGCATGCAATCGAGGAATTGGTACGTGGGCATCGACCCTTCCATTGTTTCAGCGCACCAGATTACGCTAGCTACACTTGGTTGCACGTACTAATCTAATTTATAGACGAAGCCACGCGTCACGGATGCTCTCCATTGCGTTGCCGTAGTTGAAGCGCATAGACACGGTGTAATCCCGCACCTTGCTCCCAAAACTTAAGAAATGCATTTTCCGATTAGGATTAAACTGGATATTTGATCAGTGCGGCAAGGCAAGTTAATTCTGGAAAACCTGCCAATAAACTTCATTCAATCTTAACACCAAAATCGTAATTTTAATTGTAACTTTAGTTAAAAGAACAAAGTATCAACTAAGAACCCATTATAAGTGTACAGTAATTAAGTGCATTCAGTTACCACAATTTCCTCCATTTTCTTTCCACAATTCAATGAAATTGGATACTCTGTCATAAGTGAAAACTTATGATTATCTGCTTTCCAAAATCTGGATGTTGGTGTTGAGATTGAACCGATGTATGCTGCAATTGTCGATATCACAATCGATGAATTGACACTTTCAAGTAAATATGGGACAAGGTTACACTTAAAAAAGAGCTTGCCTTCTGCACATGACATGAAGCTAATTCGCACTTGTACCGTCCTATGAATACGCTAAGTTAAGGAAGCGTGTGTAGAGTGTTACATGCATGCGTGCCCGTGCGGCCTTTTCAGCAAAGAGCAAACTGGTACGGTAGCGGAGGATGATGGGCAAAGTATTGGTCAAAAGCACGATGGTATTGAGAAGGGAGCCACGGCTAGCGAACCGAATTTGCCCCCGAAAAACTCCGAAAACCGAAGCCACAGACTCAATGTCCCCAAAGAATCCAGCTGTAACATTTCCGGTGAGTTGCAGCTTAACGGCCCAAGCCCCGCGTCAGTATTGGTCTAATCTTCTTTGCGTCAGTACGCCAAGACTGTGTGTAATGTTCCTCGTACGAATAGTTTCGCTTTCAGCTTTCGCTGTGCCTCTGCCTCGTGTCGCATTGTCTGTATCGTTGTTAAACTAACCGGTTCGTCTTTGCCACGCAGGCCACCAGAAGACGTCCCACGGCAAATCTACGAAAACATCCCCCTCAAGGACAAGAAAACCATGGCGGCTTTTAACATTGGCCCACCCCCGAACTTCGCACCGCCACCACCGCCAAGAAAATCATGACACTTAAAGACCACCTGTCCGGCCTCGGTCCTCAAGGTGAATAAAATAAATGCTCGTCTCGCATTCGCAATCCTTGTCTTTCTATACAATACTGTAAGTAACCGTGTGACATTGCGTTCTGTGCCAATTTCCAACGTGTGAAAGCAAAAGTACCAGTGACTGTGTGATAATTACCACAACTTTTCTACAGTAATTCTCTCATCTTATTGGATGATTCAAATAAGAAATATTAAGAAATTCCTACCTGCGTACTTCAATATCCTCCAAATGCAGTGGCGTAGAGAGGCCCATTTCGTTTATCTGATTTGCAATTAGAAATATCCAGATTAATAAAATAGTTCCCTTTGCGACTGTGTTAATCGGGAGAAACGATTACATTACAGTGTGTTATTGCAATGTCATATTTCATACGTAAATGACTCACTTGCATTTGCAGGGACACGACTTGAAGTGGGCAAGGGCAGTCCCGAATCCCACAGTCCTACTTTGGTGCCGCAGGTTCAGATGTTCGGTACCTGAACGAGAAAAGCGAAACTTGCGCGTTGCTGTGATTCGCAACGTGCCCAAGTACCCCGTATTACCCAGTGATTGGCACCTTCAGTTTACAGTCTACCAAGAATCCATAATGTCACAATAAACCTGGTAATGGATGAACCAGTAACTTGGTTGAACGCACCAAGTGTATTCAAAAGCAACTATATTAGTTTACAATGCCGGCTATCACTGTTCATTTACGGTAGAAAATTCTTGCAAATTATTGGAATCGTTTCTACTTTTGCTTTGAACTTAAGATTGAAAAACAAAATGAAATTAATTATGCTGTTCGTAATGAATTTGCTAGACGGGATACTATTTTTGAACAGCAACGTATAATTCTAGCCATAATGAGATTTTCTGTTTGTAATTTTCCATTTAGAGACCACTACATTAATTTAATTCAAATGGTTTGTGATGGTTTATTATAAACTATTCAAATGGAAATTTCCAAAGAGAATGAAATACAATCCATGGGGAAAAATACCAAGTATTTTTATTATTACAGGGTTTAAAAATTAACTACAATCATTATGACTACAATATTATAGTTACATCAACTTTTTTTTACAATCAGTTATCCAATTTTGAAATTCATAAAGTGAGTACAAAATCCCCAGTACTCCATTTATGTAATTCTATTTTAACAGATTCCTTGATGTACGTGTTTAAAAACTGGGTAACTCCTCCCCCTTCCCCAACTGTATATAAAAGTGTAGGATGATATATCCTAACCAATACTTCCCGTACAAAACGTTTTTTTTGTTTAATGGTGACAATCGGCAGTTAGATGATAATTTTTTTGCATACAATGCTCTTGCTACGTTTTACTTTGCGTCTACGAAATGCTCAACTTAAATTTTCGGTGCTATTGGCTTTCCAAAAAAAAAAGAAAGCATTACAAATATACTGCATGACAAATAAGCAATGGATTGGTAAAACTTGCACGGCAGGAATGAAAACTGTATATTTATTCCGCCTTACGCACTGTGATTATTGGTGAGAATAAATCCAGGAGAGAAATCAATGGGTGCACGCATATAGCGATTTTCTATATACTGTATGTATTTTTCAGTCACTCTCTTATTTTACAATTTGTTACTCGGTTGTATTCCAGCACAAATAAAGTAATATATCCGACCGGTTTAGTCTACAATTTTCTTCCTACCCGTTCAACTGCATCGCAACATTCAAATATACGGTGAAACCTCTGCATAAAAAGGTCCTTATAAATGTAGTTGCTTACCAAGTAATTTGTAAGCACTGATTGGATGAAGTAAAGTCTGTAAGGACCACAGTCCAACTGCATTCAAGGTTGCACTAATTACAGATAAAATTATTTCAACAAATATATTTTTCAGCCTATTTTTGCAATTCTTAAGATGCTGCTTGCGAACTAAGGGTCAAAAGATATTTGAATTTACAGATTTATGATTTTACGCAACATTGGATCCATTGCAACTCGCTAATGTCCCACAATTTTTTCTTATCATCCAAGTACAATTTGAATTAATGAATTTCCCCAGTAAGCAATCGGTCGCTTCACGGCATGAAAAATATGAAATCACTTGATCACAGCCACGATAAAAAGCATTAGTTTACCATTGTGATGAATCGATTCAGACCGCATCCGCTTTCACCTCTTCGCTGCCGTCGGCTGTCGCGATCAATGCGGCACCGTCTTCGGTCGCAACTTCGCCGTTCACCGCACTGCTTGATTTATTTGCAAGTTGCCAGGTGGGAATCACAGGATTTGTTGCTGGAGTCGGTGGGAATTGTCTCCTTAAAAAACAAAATTTCGTTAATAGTACGTGCACAATATAGTTCTTGCGTCACCATACGCATACCGATTAAGTAGAAGTCCTTTGAGTGACGTGATTTCCGATTTCAGTTCCTGGTACTGGAAAGAATCCGCATTTCTTTCCTTTCGAGAAATCTTCACATGCAAAAAATAAAGCAGTCACTTAAAATGCGGGCCTAATATCCTACATAACACAAGAAATTCTTAAATCTCAGTTACCTGAGTGACTAATTCTTCTTGCTTTTGAAGAATTTTATTCAACACACAGCTGACTTCTTGCAATGATTTCTGTAAATGCGAAACGGCACTTTCAAGGTTTCTCGCCAATAAATCCACAGAAGCTTCAAGTCTTGCGATCCGTTCTTCGTCGGTCGGTCCGCCGAAAAAGTACGGCTTCAGGAATTTCTGCAACAGCCGCACAGGACGATTATAGATTGTCTTAATAACTCAATTTGTAAAACCAATTAGGAATGCGAATCAACAAAACAAACCTTCCATAATTGGTAGATGCCGTAAGCCGTCGCGCCAAAAACAAAAATCACCGAACAAACCTCACGCGCTGCGCCCCACCGAGTCAATGCAGCTAAAGTAAACGACTATTATATCTCAAGACACTTGTTATTTTTGATCGACAAACAACATTTTACAGACTTACGTTGTATATGATTGTACGTGACAACATTTGGAGTTGTTGGTAGAGCGATTGCCATCGATTCGGACCTTTGAATTGCGATGTCAATTTCTTCTGGAGTGAGCCCTATTAATTAAGAATTACTACAATCTCTCTGGCTAACAATATAGAAGAAACTAAAAACAATGCCTGAATTTCAGGTATAATTGCACACCTTTCTTCTCGAGAAAATTCCTGCGCAGTTGCAGTGGACTAGTTTTCACTTTGGGATTTTGTAGAAACTTTGCTGCTGTGGCAATCTGGGTATTTTTAAAAGGAAAATCAAAAAGTCTATGATATGCATGTAGATTAAAACAAATAATAATCATTACATAACAATTAATACAAAAACTTTGAAATTAAACAAACTTCACACTTGGATTAAACACCACTATTATCTATACCTTTATACTAGCATTTGATGCTTCACGTACAATGATATTTTCTGCATTGCAGTAATAGTAAAACAATCTTAATGTCACAATTTTAAATTGTACAAATTAAATATATTACAATTTTGCAAATATATCTCTGACAGAGCTTCAAATATTACAGAACTTACAACACCATATTCAAGCTCAAATACATAACTGTACAATGCACAATTTCTCGATAAATTATTAAGGCAATTTAAGTTACGAAATCTGATTTATTTACCAACTCTTCTCTCGGAGTTGAAGTGTTCAAAGATTGCTGATGATTTGAAGCGGAAGAAGTATCCATTTTCTGAAACAGAATTTCACTTTGCAACATGAATATTCTTGCAACAAATTAATGCTAAATAAATTTCTAAAGTTGCAGATTAATTATCTATTACATGCGGACAAAAATGATCACCTGTGTTTCGTCGCCGTCGGCCATGTTAGCATCGTTTACTGTTACGCCACCTTGCGGATGGATTAACCAAAATGCAACTTCATGGATGCAAAAATTGTAAAATGCTGAAGCGCTCCTTCCGGAGTCATTTTCACCGCAGCCAATACAGAAAATCCTGTATAGAGGAAAATGCACAAAATTATAATATACAATTAGGGAACAGCAATTACATTCAATTAAAAATGAGGTGTTCACATTTTACACTAAAGACTTTTAAACAATAAATATAATTCGACATTGTAAAATAATTTACAAATTCACAGGAAATGTCATAGTATTTTGAAACTAAATTTTGAAATAAATCTTGTATAAATATCACACTGCCATTAATTTAAGAATAAGAAATCAGAAAATGTTATTATGCAAAACTACGTGTGCAAACCATGATTACTTATAAAAGGTTTTAATAATTAGAAGTTAAGCTAGTCAACATTTCATTTAAAATAATGAAATAATTCATTAAACTTATGTTCAGTTTACAAAAAAAAACATTCATTTCAATTAAGACAATTGCAAGATCGTGTCAATCACTGTCTAATTAAAACACGGGGGCATATAACTTACGTGAAGTAACAAAATAAATAAATGACAAATAATGGTGACAGATTTAAAAGAAGAATACGAAAACAAGTTTGGCTTCTTGGTTTGCTCAAGTATACAGACTATTTTTTTGTTTGCATTACAGTATTAAAGAAGTAGAGTTAGCCAATTGTAATTGTAAAACTTGAATAATGAAAAGTGATCAATTGTGAGCGATTAAAATCGAAACGTGTTTTACTCTGTGGATAAATTTATTGGACAACTATTATTCAGTGTCTTTGCTATGTTGTAATATGCAGATGAAATGGGAGGAGGAGGATTCGTGATAAAAGCAAATTCCTAACAACTATTTGCCTACTTTCTTATCTCAAAAACCCTTGCTTTGCGCAGTAGCAAGTTTGCTGAAGGCTTACAAAATTCAAAAAAGAAAAAAAATGCAAATGTATTTTCAGGTTTACAGCAAGGTATTTATTTTTTGCACACAAAATTGTTAACCGCCATTCATTCCAGTTGCAGTCATTGGTACGAAAATTAGTTTATCGCGCAAATGCACGCACCCCATGTTATAATTTCAAATTCTCAAGTTTAATTTCATTTAATAACTGCCAGGCTTACTGCCAGCTGCAGACCTACTGCGATAATTACGGTAAGTAAGCCGGTTATTGGCCATGAAAATAGCAGAAATTATAGAGAACCTGGCACGTGCATTATTCAGCACAATTTAAATTAAATATACTTGCTAGTTTGTATAGTAAGATACATGTGCTGCATGTTAGTCCAATGCAGATACAATATTCAATAAGAACTCTAAACGTACATAAAATGAGAAAGCAAATGTATGTACAGAATATGGTGACGTATGGATTAAAATATAATATGAAATAGGAAAGAAATATGTATGACAAAGACAAGTCTGAAACAATGAAGTACACTAAATTTCTGGTGTAAAACGCAAATTATTCTAATTTTTTACCATGAA
Organism: Glomeris maerens; assembly: GCA_023279145.1. NCBI lineage: Eukaryota > Metazoa > Arthropoda > Diplopoda > Glomerida > Glomeridae > Glomeris > Glomeris maerens. The sequence goes on along the minus strand of WWPM01024538.1, from coordinate 552 downwards.
AACAAATATATAGGCGATATCCACTTGAAAATTGTGATTCCTCATCATATGAGTTTAATAAAAAGGGACAATTTAATTTTTTAAAAGCACAAGATACCATTTTGAAACCGGATTTTCTTTTCCTACTTTCATGTATTGCAGTGAAGCGAAATGCTTAACTGTCAGTGAAGCAGAAAATGAAAATGAGGAAAAATATCACCAAAAGCAAACTATAGTTCTGTTTCATCCATAAAATTACACACAGTATAATGTCCATATTCTCTAGCTGTTGTCAGCACAAAACAAAATCAAAGACACAAAGCAAATATTCCGGCTTTCATTAAACTTCTAGAATATAGGATGTAAATTCAATTCCTATTACATTTATCGATGGAAAAATTAAGTGTAAATGATAGATTGAATGGATAAAATTTGAGGAACACTGAATTTAGATTAATCCATTTTGATTATTCACCTGCATCTCTTCTATATGAATGTGCAATGTTGATGATAATCATGCTGAAAGTGCAGTAAAGTGAAGTAAAGTCAATGATGTTTATTATCTCGTTTCGA
>WWPM01024537.1:0-28649 GCA_023279145.1 Glomeris maerens | reverse complement strand
TTTTTTTCCCTTTTTCAGATGTTGGAGTTCAGATTTTTCCAGCATATTGAGAAAAACTCCTTTTTGTCCTTGTTAATCGCATTTCTTGACGTCTAATATATATATAAAGAAATAAGATTTCCCGGAATATATTGCACCAATTGTACGCAGTCAATGTGTGTATAGATTTGCAATTTGCTCCGTCAGATATTCATGCATGTATACCTATACAATTGGTCGTGTGGCAAATTTTAGGTGTCAGTGTGCTAGCAGACACCATTACCTTTTTATGCGTAGCCGTAAAATTGCCGCAAAATACTGTCATAAAAAAAGAGCTGCTCAAAGTGAGGCCCGCCCTTTGGGTTTTTCACAACTCTATTGGACATAGTAGGATGGGGGGAAGTTGGGGACAAAAATAATGGCCAAAATTCGCCAAATTCCATACACTCTATATAGATTTTATGCTTCGTGATTAGGTCACGGTCCATAAATCTGAACGAAATAATTGACTGCTAGCACGTAATGTCATCGCAGACGTCTATTTTAATATTCATGAACTGCAATCGATAATAAATCAGCTGTGAACCGTTACCCGTGAACACCAACCATCCCTCCATATAGTACACATCACAATTCACTATACTTGTACATATATCTATTTACTTGCACCCGACCCTCACTAATTCAACTTTAATTAAAGCCAAAAGCAAACACTGTATACTGTATACTACCTACATCTTCCATGTCATCAAATACATTTCACACACTGAAGTTAAATAAAAGTGAACTGACACCGTTTTCTAACACCTTATCAAAAAATTACACACAAACATTCATGCAATTAGTTACTAGTTTCACATTTAACAAACCAAATTGAAGCAATTGAATAATAGAAATTCAGCTAAGTTTGCCTTGCATTATTGAACATTCATTTGACATAACTGTATACAAATATTTGGCTTTTGTGCATTTCGATACGATAATCAATCAATGTCATTTGCTTTTGGTCTAGGGAGGTGTAAAATGAAATATGTTAATCGTGCAATTTGCAACGGAGAAAAAAATGACAAAGTTGAAATTTGCAACTATACATAGCCTTAATTGAAAGTCAGTTTAATTTTCTGTATGCATTAAAGAACGAGTCTCTTTGGGGGTGAAACCTCAAAGGATTTCGCTGGAAGACAAATGTTGGATGCGAGCTTTGAACAACACTCTTTCACTTCGATTAATCCCACTTCTTAATTAAACACAGAAGGAATTATATGAGACTTTGGAAAAGACGTGCCAATCAAGATAAGAGAAATTGTACAAGTTTCGTGACTAAGACAAAGCAAACAAAGCGCATCCAAACAATATACATATACAGAGTACAATCTTTTCCTTCCAAGGTATAATTGTAATCTAAATCTCTACCCTCTTCCTCCTCATCACTTCCTCTTCTTAATCCTCATCATCATCGTCATATCTCATTTTTCATCATCATTGTCAACCTCTTTATCATAATCATCATCATCATCATCATCGTCATCCGCATCATAATCATCTTCACGTTCCTAACCATATAATGATCATCATCAACATCGTCATTTTCATGATCATCGTCGTCATCAACTTCGTTAACATCATAATCATCAAATTCACTATTATAATAATAATAATCCTCATCAACATCATAATGATCATTTTCATCGCTATCCGCATCATTATCATCTCCATGTTCCTCATCTATCATAATGATAATCAACAGCATCATCATCATCAGCAAAAACATCATAATCATTCAATGAAGTAGGAGACTCCTTTGTTCATAAGGTAAAACACAGACGTGTTCTTTTATTTTGCCGACTAGTTTCTGCTTAAACAAGCTTTCATCAGGGCAGATGATTCCGAATCTAATTAACAAATAACTGATTACAACCGAGTGTAATCCAGGGATGTTAAAAAGTTACCTCAACAATAAAGGAACCCAACAAGGTCAACTCGAAAAACGCTCAGAACATATTGATTGGAAAGACCAAATCTCGTCAACTATTACAGAGAAAAATGTAATCATCTTCACGTTGTTTATCATACGTAATATAACAATGATCATCATCATAACTACGATAATCATCAATATCACTATGCTCATAATCATCTTCACATTAGTAATATCGTTCTAATCATCATCTACAACTTCCTCAGCATAACCATCATCAATGTCATCATCGTCACAATGATGAGATTGGTAATTCCATAGTGAAACGAGTAACAAAACTATATCTTTGGCTAAATTTGATATAGCCTTTCAAGTAAAAAGGCGTTGTCTTGTATCGATTGGGGCATATAAGAGCAGCTGCATCTCATCATCTGTAATTAATTTTTGAGCCTAATGACTCTTCACTCTGATCCGATAACAAAAAAAAAACAGCGTAATGTGCGCAAGAAACTTGAGCCCCAGCCCCCTGATAATAAAAACCTTCCTCTCCTGTGGAGAATACATAAAACATCTCCCAACCCAACATTAACGTCCTTATTGACCTGGTTATGGCTAATTGAAACTAAGGACAGACTTCCAGAGGATTCCCCACTGAGCAAGATCATTTACATCGGAAATCAATGCTACAGAGGACACAAGACTCTTTTAAAAAAAGGAAACAGGATAGAAACTTACTCGTTGCAATGCATATAAGTATCACCTAATAATCCCTTTCAAGGAGCAAATGTTAAAAACATAAAAACAGCATTTACAAAATCCTAATCCCACTTTCTCCCAATATTTCAATGTTTATATTGATTCCTTATAATTAAGAGCTTTGCTTCTTATAGAAGAACTTACCCTTGCAATTGATCTTAAAACACTGCATTTACTTGTTGCTTTTGCGCACTAATTAAATGACATCACCCACTTAATAAAGCTAATTTATGCCAAAACTTACTCTTAGTATAATATGACCACACATAGCACCTACCAATAATAATCAGCAGTAAGTGAATAGAAATTACTTCACTACATAGTAACTTTGTGATGTCAGAGGAATATAAATCACAAAGGGTCATCATTTGAAGACCATGACTGTGGTAATTGACAGGTAATGACCGACATATCCTTGCTACACAACTACATCTTTAGGAGCATATTTTCAGAGCGATTGTCAACGATGTAATCAATCATCCATTACCATCAACAACGATATCATAATCATCAGGTTGAGGTCAAGAAAAGCATCTTTAATATCAAGTGTCCTCATATTGATGAATTACTAATAACATCCTGCACTAAACTGGAAGATGCAAGAATTGCATCCCAATATTCATCACCTAATCATAACTTTCATCCTAGTTTTTATCCAATTATACATTGTTATGTATTTTTAAATACTTAATGGGATTTAATTTTGTAAACGTCTTGTGTTTTTTTTAATGTATTTTTAAAATAAAGCATTATTTCTTGATTTCATGAGGCTGTTACACAACCGTGTCAGTTCAGATCTGAAATTTTATCTTTTTAAAACGTCAAAATCTGACAAAAATGTTACAATTGATGTACATTTCTCTCTGGTAATTTTGGCCAAATGCCTATTTTTATATTAGCATTTATTTTCCAAACATCAAAATAGATATCAAAGTTTGCAACTTTACATTGAGGATTAACAGAAAATTGTCACAATTACTGCAATGTTCAATACCTATCCAAAATAACATGGCGGCTGTGTTGAGGAAAGAACCCAATAGATAGAAAAGCCTGAGAGCTCCTCAGCAAGGTCGCCATTTTTAATCGAGCATTTTAATTCCCAGCCATGCAAATAAAACTCTGAAAACAAGTGACATGCTATCATTAGACTACTGTAACAATGTCATCAATGGATGAGTAATTATTTCCCTTCAAAATGCTTCAAAGAACCGAGATAGATTTGGCAAATGGAATAGTGATGCAGGGCCATTATGAATTCCTTTCTGGAAATCTATTTCAAAGATGTATTCAAGAATGGAGTGATAGAAATCTGGAGCGTTCATTGTTCGAGTTCATTCAACTAAAAATCCAATGAAACTCGGCTAGAAGATTACACGGCAGTTGCAGAAGAAGCGAGCCGATAACACAAGAGTCTGTAAGCGCATTAAAGCCGATTTGGGCATCAACTTTGGCGCAGATAGGCGGCGCCACTGTATACCTCTCTTAATGTGAATTCATTATTAGGGTGTGAATGAACAGGGTCATGGAGTCAGAGCTGTGGATGTCGCAAAGACCCTATACCCGAATTGACCAAACACGTGACAATTAAAGCTGCTTTGCAAAGACTTGTCCTTTATTTTTCTGGCCAAGCTCTGAGCACAAACCCAACTTCAAAAGTCCTACATTGTATTTGGTTGGTTATGTAAGATTGATCGTCATTTTGACTAGCCAACCGATAATAAATTTTCGCCGACTGGACACCGTTTTAACAATGATCGATGTGCAATGATCAAGAAAGCGGCAACGGTGCACAAATGGGCTACAATTGCGCTTATACACATAATTTTAAATAATCTTAAATCTTAAAGAAAGTAAGCAGCAAACTCTAAAAACAATTTGCCAAATCTACATGTGACAATGTGAAGATGAAAGAGGCTTTATTATTTGTGAAAAGTAATCTTTAAAGGCAAACTATCACGATTTTGGGAAATACTTTGTGCAACTTTCACCAAATTTATAAGAAATTATTATAACAAGAATTCCATTAAATACGGCCCAAATGAGGGTTTATCTTAAAATTAGACGATTCAGTTCTACCTGAAATGCCATTCTGAATAACTTTGTCTCTATAGGGTTTTCATGTATCTTGAGCGGTTTAACGGAAAAACCTACAAAGTCTTCAAATTTCGATTTATTTTGATCAATTTCTAAAAAAAACTTTGGTTAATCGCACCATAAATAAAATGATACTGCAATAATAACAAACTTTGCTTACATCCAAGCTGGAGATACACGGCTTTTGTGAACAGGACTGTAATAGGCAATGCCATTATATAACTTTTTGTTCAAAATGTAAACTAGCTAAGGGAAAAGATTTAATCCGCATCCTTCTAATAATGAGGACGAAATTGAAGGAAAGTTAAGTACAAGTACACCAAGCTTTTAAACCATACCTTAATGCAATTTTGTTGCTAAAAATTAATTCTCTAATTAATGCCCTGTATGCAAGCCTTATTTCTTGATATGTGCCTAGGGGGGTTTAAAAGAGCTGCGCCATGAAATACTACTAAGTGCAGGCTAAATTAGCATAATATTGAAAATACCGAGATTTTAAGTACAATGCCGCAAAAATGCGACTTATGTAACGTATAGACAAAATGCTTTGCAGGAAATTCTACCATTAAAAGTTGGGAAACTATACTGTTTCTCAGGTCAAGTCTGCCCGGAAATCCCGTTTTGACCACGGGTTTCCACCAATGTTGCGCGGAACAACGCGCCAAAAATCCCTTTCCACCAATGTTGTGCGTGTCCGCCATTTTGAAATGAACCGTTTTGGGACTATTTTCTGAGGCGCAATAAAAATGAGGGCGTAATAAAAAGGGGGGCAGACTTGACCTGAGAAACAGTATAGTCCAAGAAATTAGATTGGGGAAAAAAATGACACATTTTCTGAACTTTATGCAAAACTGAACTTCATTTTCATTCTATACAATTTGGTAGAAAGTAAAGCCGTTATGAATTATAACTGCATGCCCAAGTTAATAATTATTATCTGTAAGATAGATATCTAAGAATCGCTGAATTTGACAGAACTGACGAGAAAGAATCCAAGAACATCTAATCTGCTAGGCTGTATACTTACATCTCATAACGACTGGAGCGACATTTTACTATACACTATTTTTAAGTTGAAATAAATCAATAAAAATATTGCATTTCTTCCCATTCCTTCAAGAAGTTTAATTTCGTTCCTTCTCCTTCAAATCATCATATTTCGCATATATCCTGCCTAGAAATTTCTCTTCTTTAAAAACTTTCTTCCTTTTCATATGAGTGGATCTGAAGTTATTGCTTTTGACATATTTCACCAGACTTCACCAACAAAAATACTTTTCCACTCAACTTCTCAAAACCAATTACTACTCTATTCAAATCAGCATTAAACGTAATCACCAACTACCTACAGTATACATCCATTCATCAGCATGAAGCAACAACAACAAAATGTGTCACCATATTATATATAATACAATTTTATAATTTACGGTAATCTGACAAAAGCATTTATTATTATTATTGTTATAAGGCTTATAATCGGAATAGATGTTGGGTGCAAATAAGCCGATTAAGCTGCAATCTTATGGAAATGTGTGAATTCACTGTGTGTAAGAATAAATAGAAGGGAAAGGAAGACGGTGAATGTCAAAAGGGTAAATCAAGGTTGGAAGAAGTTTTTCATTTCCTATTCACAGCCATTGCAATCGATGCTTTTGAATGATGCATGTGGCCACAGCTTCACCTTCTTTAAAATATAAATAAAAATGCAGTAGCCTACAATATACACGCACCAAAAGAAAGTGCATCCAGGTTCAGAAATCAGAATCTCAAATATATTCCTGGCAAACTACAAAAGGAAGTTGAATCCGAAGCCAACTGAAAGGCGCAGATATCAAACAGTATGGTTATATATCCATTGAAAACTTCATCCTCAAAATCACAAATAAAAGGAAAACCGGTGCAATAGGAAAATCTGGTCTATTTCAAATAACAAATGTCAATCATAAATAATAGTTATACGCAGTATAGCTTGCTTGCTATGTTTGAAAATAACAACAATGAATTGTGATACTTACTAACTTCCTACTACATATAAATACAAAAATTACGTAGTCTTCAAAATTATTAGACATTTAAATTACAGACACTATAAAATATAAACTATAGGCTACTTTATTATTTTGACAAAAAAGACCGATATTAAAATAAAAGAACAATGCGTATTAACTTCTCGATTTTAAATTCATACAGGTTCAATTAAAATAATTTTAACTACATATGTACACCTGCAAACTCCCGCATTTAGAAGTTAGCAAAATTCTATCAGATCATAATTACTTTATAATTACCATTTAAATTTACATTTTATTTTTCTGAGCATTATTATTGCTTAAATAAATCACTGTTAAGTTTTGCATCAGATTTTTCCCTGCAAACTGGTAAAATATTCTTAATATATACCTGTATTAAAGCTGTAGCCTCGAGTGAGGAAACGTGAAATTGGCACGTGTCATATTATCGAGCCAAACAATTCAAATTTAACGATGATGTACGAGCTTTTGTGTTTACTCGGGCCAAAGTAATTATTCCCCGAAAACAGATATGTACGTATATCGTTTCCCAACAACGAACCTGCAACAAAAGCTACCATTTTCCCAGAGACAAACAACAAACTGCACATATACACGTGCACAGTAGGGGGGAAAAACAGCACTTATAATACCACACAATGAAGTTCCGCTTTAAGTTCAACCAACAAGGTGTTCCGCATCAACGACCTTTTCTAATCCTGCGCATGCGCCTCGGTTAAATGAACCAGCAAAGCCAAGCCACAGGGGTCGCTTTTAGCTCTCGCTCCCAAGTACAAATTGCAACTTGGACACCGCAACTCGGACCTTGTGGCCGACTGAGATACCGATACCAGACCCCATTCAGCAGGGCCCTTGCTACATCCCTAAAATAAATTTCCCTTATAGTCTCCCAGGTATTTCAAAAGGTCTATCTGTATTTAAATTTTCCACACAACTACTTTTTTAAGGATGCTTGAACCTCCATTTTTTATTCAGTGTAATTAATCAACAGCTAATATCAAATTTCATTTTTCTGGTGTTCAAAAATAATTGTAACAGTTGCAAGAACACATTTTTTCTTTAACAGTTATCAAACTCACTAAGATTTTTATGTCCAATTTCTTAGTTTTTTCCATATATTTCGAGATTTGTTGTCCATTTCTCTACCCCATACTTTTAAAACTTTAAATATGTTTTCTGAGAAAGTTACAATTTAAGCATTTGGCGCCATTGGGTCTAACAATTCAGTTAAATTTGTCATGAAAATACTCGAACCCAACTTAGGTTCCAAGATATAAAGTAACACATTATGTTCTTGTGCAAAACATGACAAGTGTTTCATCTCATTCCAGACGTCATTTCTAACCTCCCTCACATTTCCATATTCGCACCGTTTTCCCTGCTGTTAGTAACAGCAACCCTGTTCAAGATATCCACTTTAAGAGCTATGCATGTAGAACCAAAATCCTTAAGGATGTGCGTTACAAACGCCATGCATGACACCGATCGATACGCGTGGTGCGCTACTAATCAAGCGTGCTGGCAAGCCGAGCAAAGAAAGGCCCTTTGCCAATAATCCCCTCCCCGTCTTCGAACGACACCTTAGGTCAAGCGATAATAACGAGACGTCGTCTTTGAAATTTCAGATTAGAAGTCATTGCACCTATCCGTGCAAATGCCCGGCTCCTCCTGTTTGTCCAGACGGAGTTCACCTGATTGCGGACGGCTGCGGTTGCTGTCCGATTTGCGCTCGCCAACAAGGGGACATGTGCGATGGTACTCATCTCTGTGACCAGGAAAGGGGCCTAGTTTGCGAGTACCCATCAGAAATGGCCACCACCGGCCTTTGCAGAGGTGCTTCCCAACTTATATACTCCTATATCTCGCCATAGCGAACTTCTGTAGTATATAACTCTGATTTCTTAGTTTCAATTCTCGCAAAGTCTATTAATTTCTCGTCCATACATGCTGGTGAAAAAAAATTCATTACTATTACGCTTCTGACATCTGACTGTGGCTAGTGAAATGAGCTGAAACTCGTGTCATGTCTTAAGAATCTTTGTGGGAATGGAAACTTCTTGAAAGAAATCTGTCTCAATTATGAACAGAGAATGCAAATTAAATAAATGAAACTACTATTGTGGACTCCTCTTATTACGGCTATCTCTTTAAAGTAACCTTTGCTGATTTAACACGCTCAATCTGCTTTACTAAATTTTACTTAATGGGTATCTATGAGTAATGGTTTCAATTTAGTAGATACACAGCAAGCCACCATGATTTTATTTTAGTTCTTTGTTGTAATACGGGTGTCTCTGCGCCAAAAAAGGGGGAATTAGTATAAATTCTTTATCAAATACTGTAACAAACTGTTATAAGGGTTTGGAAGTAATTATAGCTTACTCCAATTGCATGGAATATATGTGAACAGCGAGAGCAACAAGATAAAAAAATCAACAAGTAGAGTCTATTTCGGTTCAACCTTGCATAAAATCCGTATTTGGGATAGGATGAAAACATCAATTGCCCGCATTTTAAGTTTCTACCCAATCTTTGCGCATAGTGTCTTGCATGTATGGTTGAACTAACATTTTTCTTGCATCGTCCGCATATGAATCTTATAGTGATCCGAGGAGCTTCTTGTCACGTGGCAGGTGGGCGGAGCTACGCAGACGGGGAATCGTTCACATTGGACTGCCGAACGCAATGCACTTGTCAAAATGGCACATACGGCTGTGTGTCATTATGTTCCCAAGAGGATATCCGACCATCAGCCAGATGCCTCAACCCAAGACTGGTACAAGTGGCGGGAAAGTGTTGTCGAGAATGGATGTGCGACCCTTCTGACCAAACTGCCACAGGTCTTGCTTGCTTGCTTGTCTTCTTCTATATATATATATATATATCCAACACTTTTCAAACCATCAATCCTCCTATTTACCTCACAATCCCTTCTTCTCCACCTTGGAAACAGAGCAAGTGAAAACTTTCAAAGTTCATCTAAGTTGTCGAGGAACCATATACTACCATACAAAGTGAACAAGAAACATCATTTATGAACAGAACAGCTCCTTAAATATAATATGGTTTCTTTTAACCACACATTCACTCCATTCATTGCAAATGCAAGATAAACATCAGTTTATTTTATATTTGACAGTTATTCTTTTTAAATACGCAAATCTTTCTATTAAAGGGTTAGTTTTTCCGATTCGATTCTTAAATCAGGTGTGAAAGTAATTAATTTGCAAAGTTTAATTATAATAACTTATAAAATACGATTAACAGAAAAAGTTTGACTGGTACTTTATAAAAGGACATTAATTATTATTTATAAGCGCACTATTTACCTTATTTGTAAAGCCAAAACAGAAGTAAGTAGTATATTGCAATTTAAATTTACATTTTCAATTATCTAATAACAATAATAATGAGATCTATTCTCTCTGGATACTAAGCCAAATATTGAAATCAAATATACTGCATATCTTTCGAATAACATCACGTGGTTTTGCAACGAATCAACATAATTTCCATGCAACATTGTCAAAACAAACGAACAAAAAAGGCAGGTTAGCTTTCATGCTCTGCAATTCAAATTGCTCAGAACAGTAACAATTCCTGTTCACTACACAAATAAATAATCAGAAAATCCACCTGCTTGGTTATAACATCAACAAAAAAGTTACTGAGTATACTGCTCGTTTTGAAATAAATAATGCGATTCATTTTATGGATTTATATGCGAATAAAACAAACAACTGACTTTTTAGAACTCAGGGAGTTGCTACCCATTATTTAAAGATAATACTGAGATCAAGTAGCATAACATTTCAAAGTCCCTTCCTTACACAGCTACATACAAAATATTCATAACGCATGTCATATCCCAGCACGCACCACATTTTCAAGACATCCATATACGAAATATGGCGGCCAAGAAAATGAATTATTGATCAAATTCCATGTCATAGGATTATTTTTTCCCCCCCAAGACTTTATCATAGATGCAAACCTATAGCAACAAGGCCTCTATTCACATCCTGGAACTTATCAAAAAGAAAATAAACTTTTCTGAACAAAATTATGCATAAGTAAAACTTGTTTTCTCCTATATGTTTCCATGCCAACACAACAGCACGAGTAACTTCACATTGTGTTCTGATATTGCAGGTGGAGGTTGCAGGAGGTTTGTGACCGACTGGTCACCATGTTCTATCACTTGTGGCACAGGTACATCTATCAGAGTGTCCAATGACAACGCAGCTTGTGTCAAGCGAAATGAAAGCCGCATTTGCCAATTGCGGCCTTGTCAGCCAGAGCATCACGTGCGTCACCAACGCAGGGTAAGTGTACTAATTATAAGTAGTACTAACCATATTAAGGGCAAATTTCACACAAATTGCCTTACAACACGTTAATACAGTGATAAGTGTTTGTTTACTGTACATAGCTCCACTGGTCTTTATGCTTCTTTTGAACTATGAACTTGGTTCAACTTTTGATTATAATGTTGCATCAGTTCTTTGTCTGCATGCACTGGCAGGAATAAAAGCCGGTTAATTGTCTCACATTTTACACTGCCTTTCATTAAATAACAGTCGATAAAATGGGTCGTTTATTATCTAGTGTGTACATATACCTTCAAATCACCACACTATAAAAACAAAAGGTTAAGCCTAGTTCACACGCATGCATCAACAGAGGCTTAAAAATGATCTGGCTATTGATCCGAACGATTCACAATCTTCTTTTCTTTACTTTTACGTTTATCACACTCTGAAGTATAAGGGCTATTTTGTGTATAATTTAAATGCAGAAACGTACTAAGTACATAAATCAGGCAACTATATAGTCTTTTCAACTCAGAAAGTTCCTTCCTACTTTAACTCATTATATGCTAAAAACCCACATCTATAAATGAAAAAAAAAACAAATTTTGGTGACTTAATTTCTAGTAATACTCAATTTGCCAAAATGTCATGCTATGCGCCAACACCGAAGAGAAGTTAAGCTAGTAACTTTTTGGTTGCATGGCAATGATTGGTGAATTGAACATTTCTCTGCACTATTGCCAGCCAGAGGCTTTGGTCATTTTCCACATAATCCTCCTTCATCCATCTGAAATCCGAGCGAATCCAATAGTTGGCACAACTCGCTTGTTCCTGTCACAAAACCAATCCTCGCAAAGTACATCTACTCATAGCAAGCTTCCAAATCCCCTCCAAAAGCAAAGAAAACCCTAAGATATGTGGATGCAGCTAGACTCGTTATTACACACCTTCATAATAATCATACGACACTGAAAGATTAGATTACCTACACCGGATCGGCTGACTGACATACTAATTCCGAGCATCTTTGGTACAGTAATTGGATAAATGCAAGTGTACTACACATGGCGTTTACAAAAAATTCTCCTCTTAGACAAGACTTCAGTAAATATTGTACAATATGTTCAGTCGACTTCTGCATTCAAAACGGAATATTTATAACTAAAACAATGCTTAGAAGTAGTTTAGGAAATAAGACTGCAATTATTTTTAAATTAAATACATGCAATCACATACTTTATAAATATTAAATCAGGAAATTGCCTCAGGATTTTAATCTCCAAAAATTCAGATTGCTGCAACTTTTTTTCATTGTAAATTTTGAAAACCTTTGCTATGATGAACCCAATGTTTTCATCAAATCCTTATTAACAGTCGGGTTCTAATGAAACTCGACTGTCTATTTTTACTTTTAGTATATCCTTCCTGGGATAAACTAATTGCATAGATACTTGTACGATATCCGAGAATCCGAAATGCGCTGTAGTCAAGCCGCCGAAAGAAGAAATTTAATTGAAGCTCTATATCCAATTAAGGTAGTATAAGGCATAGAAATGCATGGACTGGTCCACCTAAGTTAAAGGGGTGATCGCGAGTTCAACAGTACATTTTTCTAGAGCTGTAACTGCGACCAGCCGATTAAAGTTGCACTTGGGCACATGTGTACATAGTTTGCCCCTGGTCTCAGTTACAACACTTCTAAGCTGCATATTGAGCGAAGTGGAGTTCAAATGTACATTGCATAGACTATACTGCAAGTTTTACAATCTTTTTGTGTGTATATATGTACATAGAGGAGTCACGGATGCCGTGCAACAGTGAAGACGCGAACCCCGCAGCATTTCGTCTTTGACAATTGCACCAGTCTCGAGTTGTTCAGGCCAAAGTTTTGCGGCTCTTGCGGAAAGAGTGCCGAGTGTTGCGAACCTCACCTAACTACAACGTTGCCGTCGGTGCCCTTTGAATGCAAGGGACCACGAGGACATATCTACTTCAGGTCGCATGCCCTCATGTCGATCCTCAAGTGTGTTTGCGCCAATCACGGCTGCCCAGAGCGTGATAATAGCCGCGGTGACCACCGGCACCACCACCGTTTATAATGCCACATTTTGCACCCAATAAGCACATTGAAAAGGACCACACACAGTCACAAGTATACTATACACCATCGACCGAACCGAACCGAACCAAGCAAAGTCTTCATACTGTATTGTGTCCACGATCATTGCGGCGTACCGATCTATGTAAGGAAAGGACAACCGTGATATATCTGTTTTAGTTTCATGTACAGGGTTCTCTCGCATTATAAGCTACAATTCCAAACCGCACTGTAATATTTCAAAATTACGCCATTTTTGTGCAGATCGTCGTTTATAACCACAACTATAACGTAACTACGACCAAGGTGTTTGAAGGCAAACACTAGGCCGGCTTCACGTATTGCACTTTCCAATTGGACTGTTCCTTGTTGGAAAAGTCCAATCAAGTTGAAGTTTCCCAACAAGGTCTTCCCACACATGGCCCTTTTCCCATCTGATACCTTGGTCGCAGTTACGTCATCTGGGGTATATACATATATAATGTGCATGCATGCTGTCAATTCTTTGCTGCCAGCATTTAATCGATCTTTGTAGGGACAAATTATTGCTACAGAGGGCGCTGCATTACACACTATTGTCCACCATTTTACACATGCTAAGCATAATATTGATGACATTTAATTACAAGTCAATATGGCGGCATTCACCATATTACTTAATTCAAATAAATTGCAAGTCTGAACTATGGTGGCAATAAGAAACAATCTCTGATTTAATTTACATTTCATATTAATTGTTATTCAAATTTGTGGCTCCATCGATACATTGTTGATTTCAGTGACATGACTTACTTCAATCAACAGCATGCATCAGTGGCGCCCTCCAATGGTAATATTGAGAAATGGGTGGCAATTAAGAATTTCAATAACTTTATTAATTTATGTACTATTTGCTTAAACAATGAAGTGATCATCCAGTTTCAATTAAGGCCATGCAACACGAATAGAAATGCAAAGTTTGCAATTAGTGTTGCATGGCTTTAACCTACTGCAACAGACTATATACCGACAGCAACATAGTGTTTTTATACAAATGTCGTCAAATACGAGCAGTTCTATGTATAAAAATCCCCTGGAAAAATTGTTGCAAAAAGATATTTTTGTAATGATGCCTTCTTGTACAATTTAAATAAAGAACTAAATTTCGATCCCAAATCGTTTTCAAACTAATAATTCAGGATGTTGATTTTTTATAATCGCACTGAGGTAATTTGTAATTTAATGGCGCACTAAGTACACTAAATTGGAAAAAATAAACTTTTTATGAGAATCTCTTTACAAAATCGCGTTTCTGCTTTATGTAACATTTATAGAGAAGCAATGTTGTGGTTTTGTTATTACTTCCCCCACCCAAAAAAATACCTGACAAGATGAACTGAATAAAAATTCCCATAGCTGCAATTCCCTTTAACGAACCAAAAAAACAACGAGTCTTGGGGAAAGGATAAGAGGGAGATGTTTATCCAGCATCTCGATTATTGCTAGTGCAAATATTGCCGAGGTTTGGAGGTTAGATGAACAAAAAATCCCACTGATTACTTGTCACTCGTACATCATAAGAAATACAAACAAGGAAAACAGTACAAACTCACTTACAATATTTCTAATTCTGGAAACAAAGTTCGCATCGTTCTCACAACTCCTGTCAGGAAATCAATTATTGAAATTAGAGCGCACCAAAGCAAAATGGAAATATTATGAATTTCAATTCAAAATCTACTGTTCTAAATCATAAGTTGAATTTAAAATACTTATTCATATATCTACATAAGTGACATTCTGTTTATAATTCTCAATTTTACATCAGTTCTCAGACTAGTTTCTACAATGAAGCATTAATGCAATGTAAATTATGAAATAAATGACAATCAACAGTAATTTATTAGTTAGTTTCACACTGAATTAGTACTTTCAATTATAATTCAAAACCCAACTTCAAAGTTATATTATCTCCTTTACAACTGACAATCAAAGCTTTCCTTGACAAAAAAACAACAAATAAGAAACAAACCTATAAATCTAACCCAAACCGAAGTCTAAAGAAAAATTGCAAATACATATGCACAATATGAATTGCAAGAATCGTTTTAGGGGGCTTTATAAATACGTTTTATCTTATCAAAATACTGTTCATTATGAATGTTAATTGTTTAATTTTCCTTATATATATTCGAAATAAACAACGTTTGCACCATTGGTTTGTTGAGATATTCAATTGCTAAATTAGGAAAACATCATGGACAACCAACATTGCATGACCAAGACATGGAAGCAAAGCAGAGTGTTTGACTAATTATTTTCAAATACATACACAATAATCACAAGTTTCACTGGCCAAAAGCAGTCATTAGACCACAATTTGTAACAGTTTTTGTGTATTGCCTCTAAATGGTCATTTTCCAATAGATAAATACTCTATTGGGGCAGATTGTGCAATAACATAGCCTATTGACATGCAAGCACAATGCCAAGGATATAAGACTGATAATCGTAATATATAGGAGCAAAAAGGTAGGATTTGCCAATATATAGTCCAAATATCGACGTGACATTTGCAGAAGTATTCATTCTGTGAGCTGTCAAACGCAAGCACATGCCAACATGACAAATTTTTTGGCAGCAGCCTAGTCAATAACTTCATAGAGAATTTCAAGTAAATAAGAAAAAAAAACACTACAAACTTGATGACGTACGAGAATTTGAATCGTGCCAGATACCGAAGGATGCGTGGAAAAATTGCTATCATTTTCTGCAATCGATCCGAATGCTTATATCTCCTAAAAGTATATAGCTGTAACGTGCGAAAATGTTTTTTACTCTTTTTTTCCTAGCAGCCATGTTTGTCTGTGTTGCCATAGCAATTGTATATCATCTCCCATCCCCCTTGAGGCTCAGTTACCAAATTCTGCCCCAAGTACGTAAAATGTCACATTATTTCCAAGAAAATTACATAAATATTCATGAGATAACAATTTTCCATATTCTCTTTTCATTTCTAGTAATTATGAACAATTTTTTTATTATTAAACGCGAAATGACACAGTTTCGAAACTTTCATCCCATCCTAAAATCGAGTAAATAAAAAAACAGCCATTATCATTTTAATGTTGGTTAGGGTTAAGTGGATTTCACCTACTAACTCAATTATCCCCCACATCACGCATATTGGGGGTTATTCAGTTAGATGGTCCGCCTATGTTAACTGACCTTCTATTTCACACAGCTTAAATTTAGCAACTAATTTTCGCATAAAATTTAATAAAATATCATGCCAGCTCACTGTTATGCAGCAAATCAAAGACTTACTTTTGCAACTCATGTGGAAATCAGATAAATACTTGTTTTTTTTTTCAGTCTGTCAACCATAACGAATCAAAGTTAAAAATCCTACTAAAGCTGCTTACGTATTCAAATCAATTTAAATACTTATCAACTTGCTAAGTTCTGAGCAAGAAGCTTTTTCTGCGGTTTTAATCTCCTTCATTAAATTTGAATCATTACGCAGTTACCTGGCAATAGATTTGTGCAAAAGAAAGCCAAGAGCTATGTGTAGCCAATTTGACTCGGTCTATTTTTATTTAAAAGGAAAAAGAACTGCTCTTTAACTTCATTACACTATCGATAACGAGATCTTCCAAAAGGAGAAAATGTTGTCTTGGCGGCCAAATGTGGGGATTTCCTGCGTTTTATTTGTCTTCCTTAGATTCTGTTTACTTCCAAAAAAACCGATTAGAAATCTATCACCAAGAAGGCCAAGAAGCCATGCAATATATATAAGGAGTCGAGGAAATAAAACATCCTTCAAGATACCATGAATCATGAAGAAACCTAATTGAAGTTCTCATCAAATATCTGATTCCACAAACATTATAACATTTTTAATGGAAACTTTTACAATCCTTCTGAACTGAAACACAAACATCATATAAAAGCCCTTCCCCCTCCTTCCCCAATGTCACACCTGGGAAGGAAGTACATAGGGAATAGAAATTGAGTTTTGAGAAAATAAAGTTTTCAACTTCAACCATATTAATCTTCATTTCATCATTGGTGGAACTGGTGAAAAAGTATAACCTGCCCGGTGTTTATACCAGGACGAGGGATCTCGGAAGAAGGTGGACGAGGAGGAGATAAGACGTTCATTTCCATATCGTTGTTGTTGATTATTGCATTGGAGATGTTGGCCATGGAATTAGAAGGAAGCATTCGCATCTGGTGCAAGTGCACAGTCTGGTGGGTCATTCTCCAGGTCACCCACACCCGGTAGTGATATCTGACGACATCAACTATCTACATTCCTTTTATGATGTTCGAGGGAAAGGGAAAGGGGGCGTTCGCAAAGTATGTCAACCCAAAGCTGTTCTCAAATGCCAAACCAAATCAGTAAATCATACTGTATATGTAACCTGCAGCTAATAAGAGGAAACTCAAGTTTATAGCTGACTACATAATTACGTTCTACTGTGAAATTGTTTCCAATAATTATCATGCACATTTTAATGTCCCCTACAAATACATATATTAGGGCGTTTCAAGGCAAAATTATAAGCATTCTTGGCTTAAAAGTGGTGAAAACTTGAGCCGAATTATAAGCGTTATACTGTTAGAGCTGTGCTTACACGCAATAAACCATGAACCATATACTGCAAATTAATGAACTAGGCCTAACTGAAATAAAATTTGAAAAATCGGACTTGTTTAAAAATCACCAAATATTTATCGTAGTTAGTCCGAATATCACTCATCTTCAAACTGTCTGTCCATCTGAATGATTTCCTTGGTTCCTCGGGAGCTTTTCATTCTCGTTTTGCTCCGAAGCGATGAAACTCGCTCGAATTGGAGTGGTGTCCGCCATTTTGTTTTTACGACGAGATCGCGAAACAAGCGCTTATTTCGGGAAAAAGCCTCTCTCGACTGGCTTTTTCTCGCCAATTTAAAAGCAGCTGGCGTCTTTTCTGCGCATGCGTAGAACATTCGGCTTAAAAGCCAAAACGGCTATTAAGACGTTTCTCCGCTTATAAGCGGTGCCTTGAAACGCCCTATTGTCAAGAAAAGTATAATCTGTGCAAGTTTCAGAACGCAATTCAAACACTAATAGTACTTAGTTGCATGTCATTCGTTCCCCTTTTTCTCACAATCGTCGATCAATAACATAATTGACGAACGCTCCCTGAATAAGCAACAGCCCTGCAACGAATATAATGTAATAGGGAGTACATATAATGCACTTACCTTAACGTGATGAAGCACCAGGTGAAGTAGATGGAGATGAGAATGATGCAGAGTGCTATGAGGCCACTGGCTTCCCATTTCGTGCTCCAAGAAGAGTAATGTTTGGCTCCCATGAAACACAAGTAAGCGCTCACAGTGGCCAAAGGGGTGAGAAGAATAAAGCAAAGGCCATCACCCAGAAGATTACGAAAGTCATTCGTGTTGGACGCACTGTTCATCCACTGCCAACATACAAACAGAAAAAAACAATCAAATACTAGCTGTATTTACACAGCTTTTGTCAAAAGCTTTCAAACAACTAAATTGTGTCATCATTTCCACAGTTTTATCTTCTCATTTTGCTTTGAACTTGTAAACGAACACTTTACGAACACCTCTATTAACTACAGAAACTTGTACAAAATTTGACTGTATATAGGTAATAAAAAAATACGTTTTCAGCATGGAATTGAACGCAATAACAATAAAAAACAATATGAATTCCACACAAAGCTAAAATGTTGCAGTGTTTCAGTCACATCTAATCAAACAGATACTTTAATAATAAGGCAATTTAGTTTAAATACCAAAGATTGAGTAGATGTAGGTATATAAGTGTTAGTTCATTTGTTTTACCGAAACTTTCATGTAGCTAGTCCATATATATTGAATATACTTAAACCACGACTGTCTTATAATCCTTCACCCATTCACATAATGAGTGTAAAATATAAATGTCCCTAGAACAGTGATGAATGAGTTCAAATTGCATTAGGTTCAACCGGTGGGGGAGAGAACGTGGTGTTACAAATGGTACATACATATATATAGTTGCGGGAGTCAGAAGCTAGAACGCATTGCATTGCTGCCACCTTTTTGCTTTCGCAGCATTTCCCCCGTGAAAAATAGATTTAAGTGGAAGTACACGTAATGGATGCAGGCATTTACAGCAAAATACATTCAATCAATACTTTCTCATGTGTCAAAGCCACAAGCAGCTATAAGCAGACACATGCACGCGAGCGATCGCAAGCACGCACGCAGGCACCAGAGCAAAAACCCTCTATTTCCAAATGAAACAAAAAGATGACAAATACTTATTGCTTGATAAACGCAACATATGCTAGCCAAACTTAAAATCCTCCTCATGTATATTTGCATTCGTTTCATTTCTTTCCAATGTAATAAACGGACAAGAAAAGAAAGCAAACCAACGCAGTGGCACGCGTACAAATTCATGAATTCTGACAAACGTGGGACGGAATAAATTGGAGGAATTTGGCTTTAAAAAATGTCAAGAAAAAACTTGCATCATATTAAAAGTGCAAACCTAATTCAAATTAATAATTTTACATTTCACCTTCAACGATAATTTCAATTAGAGCCACGCGTTTTTCATCTGGTCCATTCCTCGCATACCTACCTACATAACAACACCGAAATCATAATTATAATGATAATGGCTCTACTAGATCACGCCCACGGTGAATATATCTGCTACTGTTATGTGCTCATTTCAGCATTCCTCAGTATAAAGAAATTCTTTCTCGGGAGGTCTCACCTTTTCGCCGCCTCGAATTAAATGCGTCCAACTTTTGCTGCAAAGTTTAAGTCTAATATAATTAATTCCTCTGGTATTATTACTGTGTCTTACCTCAATAAATCTCTTGGGCTGGCGAAAGGTCAAGAAAGAGTAGTGACAAATTTCACACGAGTTGCTGTTTGCAGAGCTCAGCCATTTTTCAAGGCAACTTCTGTGCACCAGTCCCATGCTTCCTGGATAACCACCAGTGTCACAAAAAAAGTAACAAATTAGCTTGCATGTCACATATTACACCTCGAAAATATAACCTTAACGCAATCTCATTTCCATAAACATGGAAAAGGATGGGAGGGGGAAAGCAAAACATTGATACACAAACAACAGCAATTGCTTGCGTGTTATATAGGAACATTTAAATGTTGTTCGTGTTTTACGAAGAAAAAATGCAAATAAAAAACATAAGCAAAGAACCATTTGAAAAAAGTAGAACAGTATCAAATTTGCTTCGACATCAAAAATAATCAATTATTTTCTCCCTTTCAAATCAAGGAGATAACTTTAGCGTAAATATAACTTACGGGGTAATATGTAAAAAAAAAAGCTTATTTCGGCATTTTCAAGGTGATACAAGTTAAATTCTGAATATGCTTCCAACTAAATTATTTTCCCCCTGAATTGAAGTCGTATATGTGTGGAAAACATAGCTTCAGCTTGGTTTTACACACTTTACGCGTGAACGGCTGCGCGTCAAAGCTACCGCGTCTTACGTACATCCGTTGAATTATTTAATACAAAGTAAACTACAAGTGTTTAAATTTATGTTTTTCATCCTGGTCCATTACCGCAATTCACTTGCGAGGCAACAACTCGGTTTGCCTTGCCTAGGTATATTCACTTAATACGTAATGCGAGGTTGGATGTTACGCGCCGCGTGTAATTGCGCGTAGTCAGGACCTCGCAATATTGATCAAGAGAAGTGTTCAAAATGCCTGTAGGACCTAAATGCGCCACTGTGAGGCGATAAATCAAGCAATTGTATCAAATGTTAATGCGGTTGCCAAGACAATCTCTCTTCTTCTTCTTCTCTTCCTCCTTCTTCGGCTTGGCTTACAGCTTCTTAATGGAAGTTCCCTCAATGGGACTAAAAATTGTTCCGCACCGCCGTCTTAAAACATCCATCCTCAAGCAGAAAAGAAACACCTCCTATGTACACTATACATGAATACTTAAGTTTTTTTTTATTTTGAGAAAAAAATGAAATCACGGCAATGGAGCACACACAGATTATTTTGCATACATCATTCAATTGCTTAGATTCTTAGAAAAAAATGACTCTTGAGGGAATATTGCATCCATCTTTATACATATATTAATGACAGGGTAATCGGTTAAGCACAACAAATGTTCAATTGAACGATTATTCAGATTCCTCTTTGTAATTAATTATGCGGCACTGTTTATAAGTAAATGTTGCTGCATATTATATAAGCCTAATGATAAAGGGTGTAAAATGTTGGAGTAAATGCGTTTCACACAGCTTGTACTTTGTCCTTATTTCTTTGTGCAAAAATCTCGCTTCCAGCTAATTATTTTGATTGCACAAGCGGAAAGCATAATCACGTGATTGCATCACATTATGAAACTAGGACTTTAAAACTTGCAAAGTGTCTATATAATTAAGCTACTCTTTTATTGTCTCCCTAATCTCCAGGCATTCATCATTGCTATATAGTTTCTAAGAAAACCTTCAAATTACAGGTTTCAAAACAAAAAAGACCTTCGCAGATTGTTATAAGCTTATTACTTTATTGTAGGTGTATAGACTAAATGCATTTCACAAAAGACGGATTGCGAAAATTGGCAGTTGAGCCTATTTATATGCAAATTGCGCAGTTGGAATTTGGCGAGATTTTATTTATAATTACTTTTCATTTATCTCACCTGAACATCGGCAAGGTTTGAATAGTTCCTCAGGCCCATCTCCTTCGTGGCAGATCCTACAAATCGGTCCCGAGCTGCTTACAGGAGAAATTGCGCTCATAAACTGTTGCTGCTGGAGGCCATTTTCCATATCTTTGTTTGGAGAATCCTTCGTTAGGCTAATCTGCAGCAGGGACAAAATATCTAAAACGCACCCTTTTCCGAGCAATATTTCACGCCAATAACACTTATAAGCGAATATACCCATGCAGCTCGGGTATAACGTGAAAATTGCGTAAATTACCGAGGAATTTTCGAAATGCGGCGAATTTCGATGATTCAAAAGCGGTGCGCAGAATTCCATCGAACGTTCGGCCGCCATCTTTGTTCTATAAATTCGAAGTCCAAACTGAAGAACTGTTGCCCATAACAACCAACCCATGAAACGCCCTTTGCCCCTGCTGCCTATTTGCACCACTCACACATAAAATTATAAACCAATCATATAAAAATATAGCAATTGTTATTATTGTATAACTCATTACGTCATTGCAGTATGCCCCTAAAAGGAAATAGGCATAATTCATACCAATGATGTTTATTAAGAAATTTATTAGGCATCTGATTATACTTTGAGGTACTGCAAATTAATCTATGGGATCTAGAGCAAGTAAAAATCCCTATACATATTCGTAAACACATGTGTAATTCTTGACTGGGAATTGTTTTAATTTTATTGATACACAGTTGCTGCAAATAGCAGATCAACAACTCATACATGTTGTATACAAGCTAATATAAACGTCTTAACTGCGCAAAAATAAGATGGCTGTTGATCAGGTGTACAGTGCAAAAGCAACATTCAGCTTCCCACACATCACAGTTACCAATTAATTAGCATTTTATACTTCACACGGTATTTTAGCAAAAAAAAAGGCAACCAAGGATTTGACTATAAACAGACAATTCCCTGGTTTCAGTTACGTATAATAATAATAATATTAATTATAATATATATATAATGACTACGTTTGTAAGAACGACGAAGACACGCGAGCATTTTACAACCGTTTCCAATACGTACAGTAATTTCTTCTTTCAATGGAGCTTAATTTAAAATGGCCTGCAGTTCCATCGCCTGAACGAGGCAACAATATTGAGACATAAGCATGAGAACCTCTGTAAAACCAGAGGACACACAAACAGCTTCACTCGCATCCAGAAAGAAACAAAATCTCGAAACATTCATTCAATCAATCCCTTTGTTCATCTTAGAAATGTAATAATTACTTTGAGCTCTGATGAACAAAATTTCACTGATAAAGATAAACGTGTTATATGTATTCCAAGAGATTCTCAGAAGTCGTATTATTTTCGCTTCTTAGCTTAGCCTCTTCGCAAAGTTCGCCGAGGACTTTCCGAGTACCTCGAACACCTCACCATGTTCACCCTGGAAAACGTACGGTCACATATGGGTTATATTTGATACAATCTACTATTTGACATGAGACTAGTGCATTTTACGCAACAAATCAACAAAACTCCATTACGAGCTGCTTGTTTAACCCAAAAATCCGGCTTTTGCTACTAAATAATAGAGTTGGTTGCAGTGCCATCAGGTGATATAAATTGGAAAATAAGTAAAAAGGTAAATGACATATCCAACTAATATCGAAATAACATAGCAATCTCATTGCTGGAGAAATAAGTTACCTGGATTTGATCCGCATTTCCTTAATTTGTCTAATTAAAAATTCGTTGGAATCGTAAGTGAAAAATAGGGGAAACTATCTGATTACGCGAAGAAGCTTCCGACCACTTAGCAGTAAAACTTGAAATAAATTGCAGGAAAGAAATCTCTTCGATGGCATGGCACACCAAAAAAAAATGTTGTTGGATCCAGGAGTCAGAAATGAATAACATTTGAGGCTCGGGTGATTACGGCACCGGTTGTCCAACGGTGACCAGTACGACTAGGGACCAAATAAAGTTGATAACTTTCGGTCAAACCATGTTTCGGTTCACATTTTCGACTTTTTGAGGAACATTATGGCGGTGGCTGCTAAGAAAGAGCATTCGCAAGACGTACACACGGTCAAACATTCTTTCTCCTCCTTGCATCAGGCATCAACATGTCCCAGTTTCTAACACTAAAACAATCTTCACACACGCACGCACACACACTCACACACACACACTCACGCACGCGTAAATCAGATCTGGCGCGCACAAACTTTGTTGCAAACATACAGATTGATTTTCCCCCAAATTCCGTTTTGCCAACGTCAGCCGTAAACCTTCTGCAACACCTTCTTGACGTTGAAAGGGCCCTTAGATTGCCGGTTGTCCTGGCATTGATCCAGGCCGCTGCATTTCGGATCGATAAGCGAACCTAACCTCGAGATGCCGTGCCCGGGCCGGGAACGGTTCGAGACGCCGCCGTTAGAAACTTGTCTCGCTTCGTGTCCTTCGTCCGCGAAGGAGTTCGGCAACTTGCGAAAATTCGGTTCGTAAAGAATCGGTGAACTGGTACGAGGCATTGAGTTTGCCGAACAAGTGGAGGATGCACTACTCGTGCTCGAGTGACCGTTGTGAGGTGGGTACAAATGCATCACGGCAGCCTGGTTGCGCGAGTTCGCGGTACCAAACAGCACTCCTGCACTGGTGTGATTGTTACCAGAGCCTTTCCGCTGAACCGGTGGGTGAGGTGGCGGCCTGGCTGCCGATGGCAAGATTGTGTTCGACACGGACCTGTACAAGTTCTTCGAGCATTTCCTGTTTTTCGATTTCTTCTTTTTCTTCAAGTCTAAATCCTGCAGCAATAAAAACCAATACCAATATTTAATTTAATAATATCTAACTGCTACCAATCAGTGAAATAAATTTCCTTAGTTCTCCAAGATTTTTCTAGAAATATTTCTTGCAATTCTTTTAAATAAAATTAAACAAATTGAAAAGTTGTTCCTGGTTTAGAACACTAAGAGTGATTATACATTTGTAAACTGTGACCCAATTAAGACAATTACAACTTGTGCCTTCAAAAGATCATCGAAACCTTCCATGTAGTATATTTGTTTTTCATAACTCACCATACGCACAGGAGACGTGTCTATGAGAATGGGCACCGAAGGTTCAACGATGACAAGGTGCGAGTGGTTTGCTTCAGGATTTCAAGAGAAAAACATACATACATTTTCAAACTATCACAAGGCATCGCCAGGCATGACAATACAATGGAACGTCTCTATAACGGACGCCCTCAAATAAAGATAACTCATTGCAAGAGTGAATATTGCATTCTGCATGTATTATGTGCTAACTTGGAACCATGCAGGGGACGTTTTGATATAAGGGACAGTTTATTGAAAATATACTTTTGGAACCGTTATAGATATTCCACTGTATTAATCATAACAATTAAGTCCCTTATTAAGAGAATTAATGTGAGAAACTGTATATATATTTTACCGATTCCTAATTGGATAGTCTTCCGCGACAGCTTGCGTAAAACACAAGCAGCGGTCAGATAAAATCCACTAAAAGTCTAATGATTATTACCGGTGATGTCCAGCGCCTCTTCGCTCGGCCTTCGGTGGCTCGCCAAGGATGGTGTGACGTAACCGACTGTGCCCACAACGGAATTTCTCCTCTTTCCACCACCTTTCGCATCTTTGACCGGTGTGGAAAGGCTGTCCCCATCCACCTGAGAACCGTCCGTCACGGCGTAACTTTTCTCGTACCGCGTGTCGGGGGATGCCGGCCTCGTGCACCAGTAGATGACCGCTAGTATTACCAGCACTTCCACCATCATCAGAAACATATGTCTGCCAATGACCTGAAATATACAAGACAGTGTTCAGCAGAGATTAGAGATCTTCGACGCAAACGTTTCGACCAGTGCAATTAGTCTCTCACCTGAGTGTGGAGAGAATCTTGTTGCGCTAGCAAATTTCCAACGGAGTTTGTTAAATTCTCGACTCGCGATTGCAAAACGCTAATCATCTCTTGCTGCTTCATGTCCTGCAGATTGAAAACCCAGTATATTTAGCAAATATGTCAATGCCACTTGCCTCAAACTATACACGTTCTGCACTTTTGCATACAAAATGCACAAATTAATATGTATGTATATGAAGAAAAAATAATGCGCTCCAAAACTTATTTGTGAAGAACGCATTTTGTAGGAAATATGGCAAGTTTTTCATGTCTTAAATTATAATTATTATGACTTTGACGCTATTCATTTATACTTTGGTTGCAACTACCAAATTTGTCTAGAATAGTAATTTTACCAAAATTAGAAGAATGTTTCCTGAAATATAAGAATATATAAAAACATCTCCAATTATATGAACACACATCATGTAGGGAATATATAAATACTTGACAGCCTGTTTAAGTGAAATAATGATGAAAACCAAAAGGTTAACATCTCTCACGCAACCCACCGATCAAGCGCGGGTGACGCAGCAGCGAGCGGATCATTAAAACCCCCCACTGTGCCTTGAATAAACAAGCGAAAACACTCCTATATCGGCAACATTAGCTTGAACCAACCCTTTCGTAAGCTTTGCGAGCCGTCTCGTTAAGAGCTCCCACGGTCTTGTTGAAAGCCCGCTGCATCTCTTCCATCTGCCTCCTGTAGCGTCGACTCAACTCCTCCAGGTACTGGCCACTCAGCGACATGTTCAATTCCAGAGCTTTGATGCGGTTGGTCAATCTCACAAACACCGACTCCTTCTGACTAGCACCCATCGGACCGAACCGGTCAGCCGCTACCCTGTCCTCAGTCGACTTCTCCGCCGCGCTTCCCGCTTCAGCCACCGGTGGCACCTGGACCTGGTCTGCCGGTCCCGGTGCCACCGCAACGGTCGAAGCTTCGCCACCACTTTGGACCACTGGGGAGACTAGCGACACCGTGTCTACCGTTGCCGCTACCGAGACCGAAACGGTTACCGTATCTTGAGCGACGACACGCGACTCGACTATCTCTTCCAAAGACGTGGCGATTTCGGCATCCGGGCTATTATTGCCCATGTCAGATTCCAACCTGGATTCGGTGTCCGTGTCGTCTTTCCTGACTGTGGTCACCGACACCATGCCTTCCATATAGGACTTAACCGGTGATGGAGGATGAGAGTGCTCCTCCACGCAGATAGGTACTCGAGATGTGAAGTCCTCCCCGAGGACCGTGTAGGCAGGTAGTGTCTTAGTCGGTTGTATATTTGCGGCTCCCGTTGCTTCGGTCACCAGAGGGGACTCGACGACAACCGGTGACGTTTCTTGGTCCAGTGCGCTGTCCACTCGCATGCCTACGGTCTCCATGTTGGTGGCCATTTGAGAGACAGCTGGGGAATGGGTGCTCAGAGTAACCGTGTTGATAACGGTCCTCGTTGCGTACTCGATAGCGGAGTCGCACCGCACGGTAGTTTCCGAAGACGAGCCGGCTTCCTTGGCGGAAGGAAAAACCTTGCAAGACGGAACTTCCAAAGGTAGCATCTTGGCATCGTCGTTCAGCAGTTTGCCGAGGTGGCACAGCGAGCCGAACCTGATGGGGCCCAGGATGGCCTGCACGTATCCGCACAGCCCCTGCCACGCGATGCACGCTTGCTCCTTCAGGAAAGACTCGCTGCTGATGACAAAGGCCCTGCAAGCGGGGCACCGGTCCCAGAAGCGAGGTCCCTCGAAGCGCCACAAGACTTTCTGTAGAGACTCGAACTCGCATCGGAGCGTTGTGAGCATCTGGTTTCGGAGGAGATCGTAACGCGTGGCGTTGCCTGCATCCTGACAGTCCAGATTGGGTAACCTGGAAAGAATAACTTACAATTTGCTTCTCCTACATTACAGATTTTAACAAAGTTTGGTTTTCGAAGCAGCACCATATCGCATCTCATTCATTCAAATGGCCCTTAGATAAATGTTATAAGGGTCCAGATTCTTGTTGGGAAAAATCTGTTATCTGTTGGGCAATT
The DNA here is from genome assembly GCA_023279145.1 of Glomeris maerens. Taxonomy (NCBI): domain Eukaryota; kingdom Metazoa; phylum Arthropoda; class Diplopoda; order Glomerida; family Glomeridae; genus Glomeris; species Glomeris maerens. The sequence continues at coordinate 812 of WWPM01024537.1, read as the reverse complement.
ATAATAATCTGGCTATCAAAATCACGATTACGTATGCAAAATTATGAATTCCTTTTCTTCTTGCCTTCACAAAAAATAAAAGAATGCATTTTTTACAGACTTTAAAAGCAGGGTTGCATCTAAGTTACTAAAGTTGGGCGTTTTCATGGCCACATTTTTTGATAGCCGACCAAGAAATTAAGTTTCCCCGCAAAGGCATCTTCAACGTATCGCTACGGTTTAATTTCCCAACGGTGTTTCGGATGAGACGCTGATTACAAGTTGGGGCCACTCGTCAAGTTGATCTCATCGTTGGAATAGTTTACGAGAGGAGTGGGGTTACGATCTCATCTCATCTCACTGCGATCGGTCTTCACCCTGTCATCACTCCGCTACACTTTCATTACCTCTGCAGGGAAACACAATCTTGCTGCGCGGCTGAAGGTTGCGATGCAAAAAGACGCCCGTCAACGTTTCCTCCCGCTTCAGGCTGCGAGTCTGAGGAATATGAAAACCCTTTTTTTATTAGAAAAAAAAAATTTGTTACGCGAGACAGCTACGAGTGGTTTTAAAGTAAATCACCTCCTCCGTTGCCTTTGTCACGAGTGAGAGCCCGAGCGGCTTTTTTTACGATGCTCATCACTGCTTCTTTGGCGCTGCCGAACAGGTTTTGCGCCTCTTCTTCTCCGGAAGCCAATGCGCCCAGATCCCTTTCTTCTGAAATGCAAATCGTCTTGAAAGGCACTCTTCAAAGAGATTTCTTATGGATGCCGATCGGACTGCTAACCCCGCGTCTGGTCCGCGTCTTCATCGCTCGAGGAGCTCTGTGAGTT
>WWPM01024533.1:24443-41729 GCA_023279145.1 Glomeris maerens | reverse complement strand
GTAACATACAGTGCATGCCCTATATGCTATGTGTACAATAAAACGCAGTCTCTTCTGTTAAAATTCGCCGTTCTTAGTTAATTTCCAGTAATGCGGCGGTGCTCTGGTCCCATATCTGTCGGATTAACGAGGGAGGACTGTATTAATGACAGTATCCTTTCTAAAAAAGAGCCTATCAAACACGAGATAACATAGAATCTCTGTACTTCAGCCCTGATGATAGCTTCTTGACAGCTGAAACTAGTCGGCGTTAAGCGCAACTCGCTTGCGTTTGAATTTGCGAGCAAAGGAGACATTTCTCGGTTATCATTAAGAAATACCGAGTTCATATACGAGTTCAATACGATTGCGATTGATTTCAACACAGACCAACCGGATCTTTTACAAAGACTTGGGTTTCTCAAATGTTGGAATAGGTCGATAAGCACATAAGGCGGCTGGACGCTGATCTGGCGCGCTTCGAAGCGGACTTGAAGGAGAAGGCCATACAGAGTCAGTCGAGCGATTCCGATAACCAGAAAAGTAAAAATGTTGCGTAGACGAAAAGGGGGCCTAGGATTCGGTTCGTATTTTGAGATGTTTGATTTGTCACGGCAGCCGCCAAAAAGGGCAAGAAAACGAAAGAGAAGGAGAAGAGGAAAGGGAAAGCGAAGGCCGCGTCTTCCGACGACGAATCCTCCAAGTCTTCGAGGAAGAAATCGAAGACGCAGATTCTGTAAATTTTTAAGTTCATTGCGGGTTTTGTTGGAAATTCTCGAGAGTCGATACGAACTAACTCCCGCTTTACTTTGGCCAGGCCCGAGATCGCATTCCCGGTCGTTGCCGAGATGCCGCTCGCGTCGACCGCGCATCCGTCCGACGTACTCGACATGCCGGTCGACCCCAACGAGCCGACGTATTGCCTCTGCCACCAAGTATCTTACGGGGAGATGATCGGCTGCGATAACACTGACGTACGAATCCGTACCTGTTAGGCTCCTTTCGCACGGGACACTCGGTGTACGGCTACTGTATTTTGAGAGAGGAAATTCAGACGGCCGCTCTGTATTCCTGACGACACGGACACACGCTCCCTTCCCGTCGCGGAAATTTTTCTGGCGAACTATCCGACTCCTTTCGACGTGATTTACGATAATTGCGATAAATTCCTGTCGAAAAATGATAAACGAACGAAAGTGTCTCGAAACGGTGTGTCCCGTGTGGGAGCTCTCGTGGAGTTCAACGTTAAATTTGCGTCTGAGCCACACGCGAGCGTACGAGCGACTCGAGGGGATCGCGGACACCGAATGCTCCCGTCGAGCCGCGTGTGCCTCGTGTCGCTCGAAATGCAGCGTCCGTACACCGAGTGTCTCGTGTGAAAACGGGTCTTGCACCATTTCGCTTTTTTTTTCAGTGTCCCATCGAATGGTTCCACTTCGCGTGCGTCGGGCTGACCAGCAAACCGAAAGGCAAGTGGTACTGTCCGAAATGCATAGCGGAGAGGAAAAAGAAATGAAGACGCGGCGTTCGATCGGGAGATAATTGTTCAAAGAACGCTTGACGTCTGTGTGTAAATACGAACAACCTTTCGAATTGCTAAAGTACGACTAAAAGGCCTATTTTACACGAGCACTAAGCACTAATTACGGTGCGTACGTCTACTTTATCTCCCTAATAACTTTGTAGATCTTTATTTTCATATTTGACGAGTTACGTTACAGGACTCTGGCAGTGCGTCGAGTTGTACAGATATTCGTTTGACAAGAAAAGCGCGGTCGGAAGCAAAGTCTGACAGTCGACCGAAGTTGTTCACAAACGTCTCGTTCGTTCAACTCGCGGCGATGAACAGGTTTGTCCAGTGGCCGGGAAATAACCGGGAATTGGTCGGGAATTCGGTCCGGCGGTTTCTCGCGAGACACTGCGTTATATAAAGTGTCGTCGTGAAAACCGGGACTCGCGCGTGCCGCTTTTTAAAGGCGGGAGTTGGAGTCGGAGTCGTTCCGGGCGCAGCACCTCGACGGCGGCTTTTTCCAGTCGTACGCGTACGAGCCCCGGTCGGCGTACTCGACGCCGCACATGGCGCCCTTCTCCTGCAGCGACCAGAACTTCTGGCGCATCTGCGCCGCGCTCTGCTTGTGCGTCACCAAGTAGGCGTTGGAGCAGCCGCGCGACCTGTACTCGGTGTCGAACCGCGCGTCGTGCACCCGCCGCACGGCTACCGGCGCCAGCCACGTGCCCAGCGACACGTCCTCGCTGGCGTAGAGTTTCAGGAAGGCCCTGTTCGCGGCGACAAACCGAACCAGGTCGGCGGAAAGCACGTAGCCGCCGCCGAGGGCGTACGGCAGGTACAGGTCGCACAGGACCCAGTCTTTCTCGGCCCACCGGCCCTTGCGCTTGACGCGGGCCCTGCCGTCGAAGTAGCCCCAGTAGAGGCGGTGTTTGTCGGCGAGGGCGGTTAGCTCGGCGACCATGTCGTCGACGCGAGCGAACGTGTCGTCGTCCGCTTTGAAGAGGAACTTGAAGCGCACGTTGTCGTGCACCCACGCGAGGCTCCACAGCAGCTTGGCGGCGAGGCTCTCGTAGTTGTCGTTCACGTTCGGCAGGAAGAGGATGTCGCGGAAGCGCGCGTTCTCCGACTCGAGGGTCGTCCGCTCGTCCGCTTGCAGCGTGCCGGAGCCGATGGCGAACAGGTGGAGCACGTCGCTCTGCGGCTCTTTGAGCCACGTTTGGCGGATCGCGTCCCGCCGCTCCATGTTCCCGCAACTGGAAACGACGAGGACCACGAGGTACGCGTCCAGGAGGATCTGGTTGGCGGCGGTGTCCTCCGCCGGGTCTTTCGGCGAAGCCATCATCCGGTCCATCCACTTCTTGCCCAGGTCCGTCCACGAGGAGCCGCTGCTGCCCTCCTGCCTCATCAGCTTGTTGCCCAACGCCGATGGCGGCCCTTGGGGACAAAGCCTCGGGGCGCCATTGGCGTCCGAGGAGCAAGATGGCAGGTGGCAGGTGTGGATGCAGATTATGGCGCCCAAGAAGAGGAAAACGACGCAGGCGCTGGCGAAAACAGAGTACCTGGATGCTAGAATGCGAGAGAAACGGGACTGGCGGGTCGGTCGAGCGATCGGTATTGGCATTTCGACGCGATCTTCTTCACGCGAAGCGCGCCGCCGCCGGTCGAACGTTTGAAAGACGGCAGGCCGCCATCTTTGTGACGTCACGTGTAGGAGATCCAGTTATTAGCATGGCCACCGTGATTAGGAAGGGAAGCGGCTTCTGTATAAAAACAAACGCGTCAACGATGTAAACGAGACAAGAATACAACACATCCGTGGGTTTTATAACGTTTTTTGTGATTTTTTTTGCAGTTATTTGCATGAAATGGTGGACATGGACGGGTTGTGGCGTCACGGGGCGGTTCGGACCAATGGGAGAAAAGAATACGGGACGAAACTGCGGGGTGCAATGTATCCGACGTACCTTGGCTCCATTTCTTCCCGGGCAACGGACGATCCCGAAATTGGTCGTGTGACGTAACGATACCGCATCGACCAATCGGACGCGGTCAAACAACGGGTGGAAAGTATGCTAAGTACCTTGGTTTCGTTTCCTTCAGTCGTTGGGAATGGAACTAGCTTTTCCGTCAGCCAATCAGAAACGAACGCAGCCTGGTGACGTCACAGCGCGCTTGAGTCGGTGACGAAGGCAGCCTGATGACGTCACAGCGCGCTTTGAGTCGGTGACGAAGGCAGCCTGGTGACGTCACAAGCGTGTTGGGTTGGTGGAATAATGCAGTGCCACCTTATGAAATATACCTTGCATTTCCCCCATACTATAGACAGGCAATGGACTAGTCCTACATCGGTCGTGGCCAATGGCAGGATAGCTTGACTCCTCCCTCTCCCTGTATGGACTGGCAATGGACGAACCCGATATTGGGCGTGACTTCTGAGACCGCACCGACCAATGGGAGGATAGGACGCGGTCAAACTATGGGTGGAGAGTATGCGCGATGCCTTGGCTCCACTCGCGGTAATGCACGAGATCACGTGACCCCGCCATTACGCTTTAGTCGCCTGTGCCGCGCGGTGCAACGGTTTTGGACGCTCTTCGTTGCGGAAAACCAGAAGTCGGTCGGACGACGCAGAGAAGGGGAAAATTACCATCGGAATCAATCATGTCCGGGGAGAAAAAAGCTGATCTTAAACGGGACGGGACGATGCAAGTCACGGCCAAGGTAATAAGATAAAAAATGAGGAGTTTATCGAGACGTTTTGCGCGCGTAACCATCCGCCATTTCAAATCGACGCAATTCGTCATTTGTTCCCCGTCATCGTCCGCTCGCATCACGTCTCCCACATTCTTATCAAACATGTCCTGCGTTGGTAACATGGTTCAGTCACGTTCATTGATCGTTGCCACCGAAAAACGGCGTATTTAGCGTCGATCGAAATTGCTGCGTTCGAATGCCAGAGGGCGGAACGGCGCTCGTTGGAACAGCTTGCGGTTGCTCGATAAGCCCGTTAACCGCCGATTCAGATTAGGTGTTGGGCGCTGTTACGTCAATCGGGGGGCGTACCCTTGGTTTTTCCACTGGCGTCTTGGATCGAATGCGAATCGGCATTGGAACGACTTGGAAAACGTTCCCGATGCTTTTGGTGTGTGGATTAAAGAGTTCTGTAGCGATTTATTGCAATATCAAAGTGCTTTTTCGTTTATTTATCCAGGATTTTGACGATTTTCTTGTTTTGTGTCTGTGTGTAGTGTATATGTTTGGTGTAATTGTGTATTTCTACTTGGGAACCAGAGGAAAATGGCGGCAAATTGATCAAAGGTGCACAGAAGGATGAAAGGACGCCGAAAAATCCGGATTTGACAGTTGAAATTTTTGAAATTCCTGCTTTTTAAAAAAAAAAAGAATTGTGAAATATGTGAAATGAAAAATGTGATTTCCAATAAAAATGATACTTTGTGTTGTTTTTTTTGTAAATACAGCCTCCAGGAATTGACAGCTGCATATTATAAAGAAGTAGGTAATGGTTCAAAGGGCATATGGGCCATACACACAATGTCAAATTATTATTAAACTATGATCAATGTGGTTTTGAGCAAGAAAATTGCGAGATTTGAAATCCTAGTTGGGTTCCCGCAGGAAGCGGTGCAGTTTTTAATGGGCACCGGCGACAAGGACTTGCTCGAGATGCAAGGGCTCGTGGTGCCCCAAGGTGACGGAAGCTCCTCAACGGCGCAGACCGAAGCCCAGACCGGAAAGGAGCGTGAAAAGAAGACCCCGAGCAAGCCGCGGCTGCCGAGAGACAGCACGATGGTCGTGACGGCCAAGGTCTAAACTAACACAAAACGAAACACGAAATAGAAAAGTCACACTGTGCACAAAATCACTGATTTTCTTTTCCTTGTATGTACGCGTGCCTTGTCTGTGTGTATCAGTGCCCACTGTTGCGGTAGTTAAGAAAAAACACTTTGCGGCTAAATGTTGCACTGTCATTCACGAATCTGGTCTGGTGGATGTGTCTCTCGGAGCTGCACTTTCCTTCTCACTTTTCCTTGCCGCTAATACCGCTTGTGTCGTCTTCTTCGGGAACTCGCAGTTACGAGACAAATTGCGAGTTTCAGGGTGACCACTCTTCCCAATTTTTTCCCCCTTATATTTTCCACAAATTCCTATAATTAATGGTATTTTAAACCCGACTAAAACGGAAATGATACACTACGGAATTACGCGATACAGTATTTTATAAAGAAATACATTCTGGAGTTACATGCAATGTAATAATACTAACAACAAAAATGTCTCGTATTATCGATAAACATGGTTTATTTTATTCCTATAAATTTCCTATACAGTGAAAACTCACTATAAGAATACTCGATGTAAGAATAATTGCGTTGTAAGCGCATACATTATTTCCCCCATGCAATTTAACGCTGTGAAATATGGTCTTATAAGAATATTCGTTATAGTAATAATTTCTCTATTAGATTGTCTGTTTTTCTTCATTTCCTTTAAATGCTGTATCATTGTAAAATCTTGTGGATATGTTTCATAAAATTGTCTGTAAAAATAGACAATTACATCCTACTGTACGTAATAATCCACAGTCGTTAAAAATGTGTTTATAAGAATAACTTGTATGTAATTCACCGTAAGAATACTTCGTTATAAGCATATCTTTATTTTTTTCCCTTGGCCTGTTCTTATAACGGGTTTCCGCTGTATTTTTTATTTTAAATTCCTATAATATTTGTACGAATTTTGAGTGGTCAGCCTGAGAGTGGGCAACTCGCAGTAAGAAGCTTTCTAATACCGTTATCGGTTGATTGGTGAAGAAGCGGAAAACGGGAAAGTTGTGTTGAATCTGGTTGTTTTGCCGGTATGGGCAGGAAGGCGAGCGGTATTTGAAGGAAAGTTGGGGCGCAGCCGAAAAGGAAGACGCTGCCGAGGAACCGTGCAAACCAAAGCTGGCCAAATACACCACCATGCTTCAGACTAAACAGGTGCTCGTGCGCTGAGTTTCGTCCGTTCGTCTTCGGTTGGTTAACGTAGCTTTTTACGGTTATTGCGGAAAAGGGGAATTTGGCTTTCCGATCGAGACTTAACCCGGAGCAAATGTCTCATTATGTAGTAATTTGTACGCGTAAAATATACGAATGTGAGTTTCGGTTTAGAATCTTCTGGTTTTCATTGCAGGAAGGTGAGGCTTTTGTGAGCGCGCAAGGCGGATTGGATGAAGACGCAAAGACCAGGAACCAGCAGGAGAAACTGGAGAAGATGATCGACGAGCCGGCGGCGAAGAAATGCAAGACGACGGCCGAGGATGTGGTTTGTTACTTTTTGACGCGATGGTGTGTCTTCGGCTTTTGAGAAGTCTCGGGGAAACCTCGATTAAAACGATAAATAGTTTGAATAAACGCGATTAAATTCTAATATTTCAGAATGATTGTTTGGGATGCTAAAGCTGTAATTTATTGCTGTATTGACATTTTAATACTCAGTTCTTGCCCATCGTTCAGGTGGGAGTTGGTGAAAAGAAGAGTGAACGAAGATCTAATTACAAACAAAACCCGGTTGATTGAGAAACTAATAAGTGTTTGGCATAATGACCCTTGCTAAAAGTTGCATAGAGAGCATGCCCAGGCGTATAAAAGCTCTCGTAGCAGCCAAGGGAGGTCGTACAAAGTACTAAACCAGCTGTAAATCAAATTAAAACTTTAAAAAGTTATTAGCAGGGCGTTATTATACTGAATGTGGTACATAGTCGCCATAAACTACACAAATTATTGCACAGAATGTTGAAAACTTGCAAAGAATTTGAAAAATTCCAGTGTAACTAATAATTTGGACAAGCACTGTAGTTCCACCTTCAATCTTTTCCCCAAACTTCTCGAGGCACAGAGGTCGTCTTACACTTGAAATCTAAGATTGCAAAGTTCATAATTCGAGCTTTTCTTGGCGCAGCCGACCGAAGGCAAGAGACCGTCCCCGAAGAGGGTGAGCACGATCGTGCAGACCGCCAAGGAAGGTGAGGAAAGTTTGCCGCAGCGCAAAAGGCGGGAAATTAAGTGGCAATCTTAAATGTACTTAAAGGGGAAGAGCTGCTGAAGGAGCTCGGCCACAAAGACGATAACCCGGACAGCGACAGGCGCAGGACGCGATCGCAGACGAGAGGAGGACCTCCGCCTCCGCCTCCCGCCAAACGAGACCGGTCATCGAGCGGCGAAAAGGTGCAATTTAAGAAAAAAAAACCTTTCACTTAACCCTGTTGTGGTATAGAGCAATTTCAAGCGAGCAATGTTTGCTTTTTCCTGCATGTATTATTGTTAAGTAGTACTCCGTGAAAAGTCTAGATGGCGTTACCAGTATAGTGCAATCTTTTGTCTCTGTTGCAAGCCAGTTGCTGCGTGTTGCTCATTTGAGCTAGTTGCATCATTTCTGCACTCTGTTAAAAGTTAAGAAACCCTTTGAAAACCCCGTTTTTAAAGGAGAGCAAAGGCGAAGAAGGGAAAACGCGCGCCAGGGGAAGACCGAAGAAGAACGCGGCGAAGGGCCGAGACGAGAAGTTGGAGGGTTCGAAGAAGGAAGGTGAGACGCGGAAGAGCGTGGAGGACGACGAAGAAGAAGAAGACGAGGAGGAGGAGGAGGAGGAGGAGGAGGAGGAGGATGAAGTGGTGAAGACGGACGATGAGAAAGTGGTGAACGACGCGAAGACGAAGGACTGATATCGCGGACGGTGCGGCAAGTTGCGCGCACGTACCTGAGACGCGAACAGGAGACGGAAGCCGTTCGGTGCGAAGACGCTGCCTGCAAAAAACGCGCGACAAACTACAAAAAGACGCGTAACTTTAAGAAACAAAATAGAAAAGAAACTTTGGTTTGCCACGTGGTGGTGGTGGTCGTGGTCAAAAGTTTCGTATATTTGGTTGTTTCATTTGATTCTCTCTTTGCGTTTTCGGTTACGGATCTCTTCGAATCCTCGGCTGCAGTCCGTGCACAAAAAGTCACACGCGGTGGAATCCCGATTATAAATTATCACTTTTCGATCGTATTGTACGGTTCCCCCCTCGGTAATCCATCCAGATTACTGGAAATTAACTAATAGTGACGGATTTGAACAGCAGAAATTACGTTCGATTGTTACACTTTTGTATTGAAGGTTGTGAAGGTAAATGAGTTGAAGCAGTCCAAATTAAAACAAATTTACGTGTTTTGGAACAATGCCCCCCAGAAAAAACAAATATGCTGCAGATTTTCTACAGGAAAACAGTGATTTCTGCAGAAAATCTACAGAAATGCCGATAATTTTGTAGATTATCTGCGGAAATCAATGTTTATCTGTAGAGAAATGTGGCAGCGTGTTTCCGGATGCGACTGCAGATTTTCGGCAGAAAAATAGATTCATAGTTTGCAGATATTTTGCGGAATTTCCGGATTTTGTGCAAATATTTGCAGATATTTTGCGGAATTTCAGATCAGATTTTGTTCAAGTATTTGCAGGTATTATGCAGAATTTCGTATTTTGTACAAATATTTGTGGATATATTGCAGAATTTCCGGATTTTGTACAAATATTTGCAGATATTTAGCATGATTCCTGGATTCGGTGCAGATATTTTCAAAATTTCTGTATTTGGTACCAATATTTGCAGATATTTTGCAGAATTTCCGGATTTTGTTCAAATATATTTGCAGATATTTTGCAGAATTTCATATTTGGTTCAAATATCTGCAGATATATTGCAGAATTTCCGGATTTTGTACAAATATTTGCAGATATTTTGCATGATTCCTGGATTTGGTGCAGATATTTTTCAGAATTTCTGGATTTGGTACAAATATTTGCAGATATTTTTCAGAAATTCCGGATTTGGTTCAAATATATTTGCAGATATTTTGCAAAATTTCGCATTTTGTACAAATATTTGCAGATATTTTGCAGAATTTCATTTTTAGTACAAATATTTGCAGATATTTTGCATAATTCCTGGATTTGGTGCAGATAATTTTCAGAATTTCTGGATTTGGTACCAATATTTGCAGATATTTTGCAGAATTTCCGGATTTTGTTCAAATATATTTGCAGATATTTTGCAGAATTTCGCATTTTGTACAAATATTTGCAGATGTGTTGCGGAATTTCCGGATTTTGTACAAATATTTGCAGATATTTTGCAGAATTTCCGGATTTAGTACAAATATTTGCAGATATATTGCAGAATTTCGCATTTTGTACAAATATTTGCAGATTTTCTGCAGATCATTTGCAGTCATTGCAGAAATTCGGCAAAATAAATCCACGATTTGAAATCCAAGCGCAAATAATAGAAACCGAGTGAATGGAGTAAATTCTATCGGCATGAATGTACAGAAATTCTTCAGATTGAAATCTTGATGTAATCGAAGGCCCGGATTATCGAGAGAGGACTGCACTTAATTTCTATAACGAAAAATACATTTTCGGACAACATCTCCATTATCGATAATTATAATCGAGGTTCCATTGTACTCGTGTGCCGTTAAAAGAGATTCACTAAGTCTTGAGTGGTTGTTTTATTTTTCTATATATTTTGTTTGGTTATCCTTTATTTGCTGTTTTTTTCTCGTTCATCAACCATTCCGATGTTTAGAAAATGTCTGTTGCCGCAGAGCACCGTATTATACATAGCGAACCAGTAGTTTTGTTTCGGAAAAAATAATGTCGCTGGATGTTTATTGTTTTTTTGTTTGAAAACGACAATTTTTTCCCGCTCTTTGTAGAATTTCACGAGCAATATCTAGTTTTTTATAACTCGGACTCGGAAAAAGAAATGTCGTTCGGTGTTTTTCATTCGCACGTGTTCAATAGTACGTCAGTTTGTCCCCGTGTTATTGTGCAAGTCACTTATAAAGTGTTCTTTTTTTGCCAATATACGGGATTTGTTCGAAATCCATGGCGGCCATTGCACCAGTCACTCACACTCGCATTCGGTCATTTGCCACTTGTTTTTAAATAAGATTCTTCAATATTATGCCATTTTATGTTATGTTTTCTGCTCATTGTAGCTTGCCATTTATTTCCTGATATTGTTTTGTCAGAATTGGTTTGCTTGTTAACTGTTTATTTGGTGTAAGTCTAATGGCGGCCATTGCACCAGTCATTTTGTGGTTTTTTTGTTCTCATCTCCCTTGTTTTGCTTTTTCGCAATTATGTTTCATGTCACGCAGCTAATATTGCTATTTTTCAACTTGAAAAGTAGTGTTTGAATGAAATGAACTTGTTGCAATTGTTCTGGATTCAAAATCATTGTTTATTTTCGAATTTTCTTCAATTTTACATTTCATATTCGTGCAGCTCATTATAATTCTTTTCAAATTTTCCCCATTTCCAAAATGAGTTTGCTTATATAAAATATATAAAATGTCCCTTTTATAACTGCCTCATCAATAATAGTTTATTAATTTGCATCTTAACGCGTCCAATTCCTGTTTTTCTTTTGTTGTTTGTGACGACTAGTGACGTCACGCAAGCCAGCCACCCAATCAGCTTCGTCGTTTCGCCACCCGAGCTTTCTGCAACAGAATCGCTCAATCGAACTTCGCCCGCAACATCGAGCCTGCAATCTTTCGATTCCGCTACAAGTGACGTCACCGCAAGTCGCGCAACATGGAATTGCGCGCAAGAAAGTTGCAGATGTTCGCTTCCAGCCGATGCAGCCGCGATTTATAATCTGCCGACTTCGCGGTTAAATCAAAAGGGTTGGCCGTCATGTTTGGGTGTAGATTGTGCTTCCAGATATGATTATTTGATTGGATTGGGGCGTTTTTTCATTTTTTAAACTGCTTTTCTCATTTAGATTGGCGACAGATTTGAATTGGAGGGGGAAAAATTGTGGAAAAACGCCACCTGTTGGATTCTTAGCAATGACTCATTTCCTGATGGGTGTGTTATGATGTTTCCGTTGCTTCTTGCCACCAAATTTCACTAGGAAACCGCCAGAACAACAACCAGCCAATGTACAGTAACATTTAATCAAGATTAAGTAAGATATAGATATGAAAATATATAAGGAGGAGTTTGATATCGATACAACTTTATCAATACTTCAATATTTCAGGATATATATACAAAGGATTCTTTATTTATACACAAGTACCTGGTCTGTATATATGCTAAAACAAACATGCAGCAACTTGAATTGATATAAGAGTAGAATTTGGAGAAAGAAATGGTGCCAAAACCAAGTGCCTCATCGTCTTTCGACTTGTGGAATCAAGAATCGACAACGGGCAATGTTGTCGTGGACTTCCTCATGCCCAATGGCCTCTTGATTCCTCTTCAGGTCAACAGGGAACTGAATTTATCAGAGTTGAAAGAGGTATAAACACAGTAATATCCATTAAATGCAGTCGACACGCGTCAAATCGCGTAACCGCGCGCGTATACACCGAAACGAATTCAGACAGTAATTGCGTCTTTGCCGTATATATTGTAAAATTCACTTCAGTTGAATGGAGTGTGGAAACTAATGTTTCTGGTAAGACTTTTTTACCTTAAGGTATTTCTCCAATTTTTCTAGATAATTGTTTTAATCCTCCGTCCGAGTTCGGGCGCAATAAATACAACGTAATAAATTTCAATACACAGTACTTAGCCCTCGAAAAGGGATGTATACTGATGAAATTTCATGCAACATATACGTTTAGTGGCTTAAAAATCAGTACAGTAATATTATATTTGCGCGTCGGGCGAACATTTTGATTAACTTTTTGAAAAATGCCCGTAAAATCTGTTCCAAGTAACTTGCGGCGCCCTCTTTCCTTCAGCGCCCTCACTACTACTTGGGATTTCTTGTTGTTGCATCAGCCAAAATTATTGCACCAGCCACTTGGGGCCTATTTAAGCTGGGGCCACGCTCGTCTCTCCTCAGTTGGCATATAGTTGAGCTCATAAGCTGTTGCTCCTCTTAGATTGTATATTAACAATTCGTTGCTTCTCTTCTGTAGTATTTTAGCTTCGTTAAAGAAGTTTTTGTTACCAATTAGGAGTCTTTCTTTATTAAAATCGACGAGTTATTGAAGAACCACAAACTTAACGGGGAGAACAAAACGGGAATTCTTCAGCCTCGCGGCGATGAATTTAAAGAAACTATGCATTCATAAAATGAGAACATTACGCTACTTTAGAGGAATTAAACGAGGGACTTATGTCCTTCGAACCACGACAACAAATTTCAAAGTTTCGATTCGTATAATACAAATTAATTGACGTTATTTTGCCAAGTCGATTCTTCGAAACGTGTTTGCGTAAAATCCCTTTTGAAAGACTTGGGATTTGTGACGAATTGAGCTTCTGTACCGAAGCCCTGATGATATAGCTTCTTGAAAGCTGAAACTAGTCGGCATTAAACGCAACGCTGGTGTTTGAATTTGCGAGCAAAGGAGACATTTCTCAGTTATTACAAACAGTTAATTCGAACCGAGTTAGTCTCGGGCTAAATGTTTGAATTGGACGCGAACGCCCGTAGGATCTGTGGGACGAAGCGCAAAAGTACCCGCTGTACGGGACGCTCCGCGATGGCCAGTACTACGTGTTCATGTGCGTCAACCAGAACGCGGAGCAGGAGGAGTTGGTGGACGAGACGAGGCGGCTGTGCGACGTGCGGCCGTTCCAGTCGGTCCTCAAGGTTGTCGAGCGCAAGGGCGACAAAGCCGAGAAGCTGCTCAACGCGCAGATAGGTCTGCTTATCGGCAAAGGTATATTCTACACTTTGCGCGCGCCAACGTTCCCTTCTTCCCGCTTCGCTTGAATCACTGCGGTTCTGAATAAGGAGTTCACGAGTTCGACGCGCTCCGCAACCCGGAGGTGAACGACTTCCGGTGGAAGATGAGGGCCCTTTGCGAGGAGATCGCGGGCGAGAGGGAGCGGCGCGAGTGGAAGAGCAAGATGCTGTACAAGTTCCCCGAGCGTCTGGCGAACGACGCCGATCTGCCGGCCATTATAAGCGATAAGATCGCGGGCGGCATGGTCAAGATCGTCGTTCGCTTCGAGAAAGATGAGGTTTCCGTTTCTTGAAGACGCGGGAAAATGTTAAACTTGCACTTATTGTTTATTTAAAAAAAAACCAAACCAGACTAGTTTCACATTCCATATCACGAAAGACATGTTGCCGATGGACCTTCTTTCCAAAGTTCTCTCGAAGAAAAGTAACACGACCGGAAAGCAGGAAGACGTCAAAGACTACGTGTTGAAAGTGGTCGGCCAGGAAGAGTATTTGATCAGCGATCACGCCATTTTCCAGTATAAAGTACGTTTGCGGTTACGAACTCGCAACTCGCGGCGGCAGTGAGATCTTTGCTTTCTTATCCCGCAGTACATCCAAAACATGATCTCGCAAGGAAGACACCCGCAGTTGGTCCTGGTGTCCGTCCGCAACATTATAGGTTGATATCTCTCTGTTTCCTTTTTGCGTTTTTCTTGTACGAACGGGTTCTTTATCGATTCGATTCGGGGATACTAGTTGACGACAACCTGCGTTACGAAAACCTCGAGGACGTGGAGCGGAGGAAGCCGCGGCCTTCCTACTCGTCCACGACCCTCGGCAGCCGGAAGCGGCCGAAAGCGGTGCTCTCGTGGTCCGTCACCGAACCGTTCTCGGTCTGCGTGAACGCGGTCTGCAGGCTCAACTGCGATTCGCTCGAGGTATCAACCGAGAATGATTGGCTATAAAAATCAAAAATGTCTTTTATTTAGCAATTTGCGACGGTGTTCAAGGTACCGTATTTGCACACGACTGTAGCCCCTGATGAAGTCCGAAAGTAATAGATTTACATTTTGTGCGGCTGAATCTTGAAGGACAGGTTTGTGGGAAACTTATAAAATGGCTCTGTAACCGCTTGATCCTGACGTCTTCGTTTTTTTGCACTTCTCGATGTGACGAGGTGCGTGAATCTGTAATCGAACTCGTTCTAACGAAACTTTAACTTATTTCGAGGTTTCAAATTAGCAATTTTTCGTGTGCCCTGAGGACGGTTCGATGTTAGAGCCGAAACGAGTCGGCAAATAGAAACGTCCAGCGGAGGATTTGCTCGCTTTTCAACATTACTACTGAATTCGTAATTAGTTCCAGAGTTATTCGAAGCCGAGTAGCAAAAATGGTTCGAGAGAGAAAACCCTCGTCTCGTAAACTTCCAAGTCCGCTCCGGACGTTTTTAATTTGGCGACTAGTTTCGGTTCGAACATCGAGCCGTCCTCGGGGCGTACCGGAAATAATTGCCGATTTGAAACGTGGAGATCGGTTACAAGTTCCTTGTAACGAGTTCAACTACAGACTCGCGCACCTCATCGTGTCCGATGGTCCAAAGACTAAAATCGAGGCGAGCGTCAGGATCGTGTCGCAGACGTTAATGCACCCGATCGACTTCGACTCGTCGCAGACTAATGCAATACGCTATAGTCGTGCAAATACGGTATATATTTTATATAAGAGGACACATTGTGTTCCTCAAGGTGCCAAACTGGTTCCGACTCTTCTTAATAATATAAACCGAACTATATACAAGTATTGTGGGTAATCGTAACACAGAAGAAGCTGAAATGCATGTTACCGCGTGTATAAGTAACAGATATATAAACTCAACGTATGTGAGACCGTATTTATTCAAACTATAGTTTGACAAGATCGGTCGATCGGATTTTAAGTTCTCGGTCGTGTACGTAGTTCGATTGCTTAATTTCGGAAGGCGAATACTTGTATAATTCGGTTTATAATATTAGTTGGCGATGCCTGCGCTGAAGAAGACTTGTTCACGCTCGTGACCATAATATTATACGGTAGAAGCCGCTTATTGTAATCGCGGACTTTAGGGCGTTTCAAGGCACCGCTTATAAGCGGGGAAACGTCTTTTATAGCCGTCTCGGCTGTTAAGCCTAATGTCGTCAAAACAAAACGACGGACACGACTCCAATTCGAGCAAGTTTCATGTCGCTTCCGGAGCAAAACGAAGACGAAAAGCTGCCGAGGAACCAAGGAAATCATTCAGATGGGCCGACAGTTTGAAGACGAGTGATATTCGGACTAACTACGATAAACATTTCAGTTAGGCCTAGTTCATTAATTTAAGCCTTTTTGCGTGTAATCGCAGCTCTCGCAACGTAACGCTTATAAGTCAGCCTAAGTTATCACCGCTTTTAAGCCAAGTACGCTTATAAATTTTTGCCTTGAAACGCCGCGTCAAGCGGCTTCTACCGTATTACGCGAGCATCTCGTAGAGTCCCGTACTGTCAACCGTGAACTAACGCTGACGCGGCACAGGTTGGGATCCGCGCCGGCCTCGTGCACGGCGACGAGGCCCTGTGCTCGGCGCTCAAGACGAAGGTGAGCCCGGTGGCGGACGGCGAGGCCAAGTGGCACGAGACGCTCGTGTTCGACATCGCCGTCTGCGACATCCCGCGCATGACCCGCCTCTGCATGGTCGTGTACGAGGTGACCCGCAACGCCAAGGGCCCGAAGCCGAAGCGGAGCCGCGCCGCCGGCCCCAGGCCGGAGACGTGCGAGAACCCGCTCGCCTGGGTCAACACGACCGTGTTCGACTTCAAGAACCAGCTGAAGACCGGCTCGGTCACCCTGTACATGTGGACGTACGCCGAGGACCTGCAGTCGGACGACATGATCCACCGGCTCGGCACGGTCGTGTCCAACCCGAGCGTGGACAACGCGACCGCGCTCACCGTCACGTTCGCCCGGTTCAGCGACGACAACAGCGTCGTGTACCCGGCCATCGAGACGGTGACCGACTTCGCCAACGAGGACCCCGGCCAGGACAGCGCTTCGCTGAGTTACGGCACCGTACGTTCCTTTTCCCCCGTCTTCGAGTACGATTCGGTAACGGATACCATTCGAGGGGTTCCGCTTGCAGCCGCACGCGAGCAAGGCGTACCTGGAGCAGATGCGGCAGACCTGCGAGAAGGACCCGCTGCACCAGATGCACGAGCAGGAGAAGGAGCTGCTCTGGTTCCTGCGCCAGGACTGCCAGTACCATCTGCCGCATTCCCTGCCCAAGCTGCTGCACTGCGTCAAGTGGAACGACCACAATGACGTGGCGCAGATGATGAACCTGCTGCAGAGGTGGCCGCACGTGGCCGTCGAGAACGCGCTCGAGCTTCTCGACTACGCGTACCCCGACTGCCACGTGCGCAAGTTCGCCGTCCAGTGTCTGCGCGACATAAGGTGTGCGGGTTTGCTTAATTTGTAGTTTAAATAGCAACTTAATTTGCAGTTTAATTAGTAACTTAATTTGTAGTTCAAATTGTAACTTCATTTGTAGTTTAAGTAGCAACTTAATTTGCAGTTTAATTAGTAACTTAATTTGTAGTTGAAATTGTAACTTAATTTGTGATTTAATTATTTAATTTCTCCTTTGATTATTTAATTTCTCCTTTAATTCGCGTAATTTGTAGTTTAAATAGTAACTTAATTTGTAGTTTGAATAGTAACTTAATTTGCAGTTTAATCAGTAACTTAATTTGTAGTTCAAATAGTAACTTAATTTGTAGTTTGAATTGTAACTTAATTTGTAGTTTCATTATTCAATTTGAGATTTAATTATTTAATTTGAGATTTAATTATTTAATTTGAGATTTAATTATTTAATTTGAGATTTAATTATTTAATTTGAGATTTAATTATTTAATTTGTGATTTAATTATTTAATTTCTCCTTTAATTCGCTTTGTTTGCAGTATAATTACCAACTTAATTTGCAGTATAATTACCAACTTAATTTGCAGTATAATTAGCAACTTAATTTGTAGTTTAATTC